>JAQPPZ010003875.1:0-122055 GCA_028583015.1 Wollemia nobilis
CCGATGGAGATACTCAAAGCCATTGAGCTACAACCCCATGAAGCCAATTCTTTCAACAATTTTGTGGGACATGTGAAATAGTGCACATAACCAGTCATAACCTTCAGGGAAGATGAACTGAAATTGGTGACTGGTGATATGGTGGACCCACCCCTGCACGTCATTATGCGGGTCAACGAGATTCCATTCAAGAGGGTGTTGTTGGACACTGGCTCGTCCAGCAACATAATCATGATAGCGGCATTAAAACACCTTAAGCTGCCAGCATCCCACATTGTGGCATCCACTTACACTCTTCGAGCATTCAACGACACGTTATGCTCGATGGTTGGCATAATTGTCCTACCCATCCAAGTAGGACAAAAGACCATTCCTACGTTGTGTCACATCCTTGAGGGTGAGATGGCCTACAATATCTTGCTAGGTCGGCCTTGGATCAGGGACATGAAGTGTGTCCCTTCGATAGCCCATCAATGCCTCAAATACACATACGAAGGGCAAGTACATGTAGTCCCAAAGGACTTAGAGCCCTTTAAGTTTTGCAATGCGGTGCAGCTGATGCCACAATCGACCCTCCCATCGACACATTTGGACTTTCAATTGAATCCATCCACATAGGGTCTGATTCTACCTACATCCTCGTTGTTGAGTCCCTCAACTCACCAACCTGGCCCATCTTCGTTGTCTGTTCCTTCACCAACGATGCCACCTATGGTGGCCACATCGAAGGACAATGGGAAGAAGCCCCTAGAGGAGGTACCACCATTAGTCTCAACCATCTCTACCGAAGAGGTGCCCATTCGAATGGAAGTCAAGACACCTGGTTCACCCAACATGGAGTGGACTCAGGGAGAACTCCCATTCCCTCCCCCTCAACCACCGATGATTACCGTTGAGATGGCCAATACGGGCCTGGGGGAGTACCTAGTGCGAAACGTTGTGGCAACACCCACGCTCGAATCCATGCAAGACATGGGGAGACCTCGCCTCCCCATCGACACTATCGTCCCTTTAGGCTACCCATCAAATCAGACCAATTTTGTATATGGGGGCCTCGAGAACGACATTGAACCCTACCTACAAGAGGAAGAGGACGAAGAGCCATTTGCTGAGAATGTTGACTATCTGTCCAACCTAGACTTCACCTTGAAATACCTAGACCAATGTAATTGGCATGGATATGGATTGGGTAGATACGAACAAGGAATGCACATTCTTTGTCAACCGAGATACCAGATGCCATATGATAAATCAAGAGTAGGGTTCAACCACCCTTTGCCCCTCGACATCTTGGTAGAAACCATGCAAGGCTTAGGTCTAGGCAATAGGGATGGGTTGGCACAAGATCCATATGCCAATCCCAACACTACATACACATTGGGGAATTATTTCCCATTGTTAACAACAAACCTTGTTGACCTCAACAACCCCTCCCCTTTGATCGAGAAAGGGGAAAGTTCAAGAAGTAACCTCCAAGAAGGATATGAAAAAAATCAAGGGGGGTCTTCTGAAGATGAGTTAGATTATGAGGTAGCACCTTGGGACCCTTTTGAGTCCGATAGCAATCACTCGCAGGTGACACCCATTGACGACTATCAGGAGAACTTCATGGCAATGTTCCCCTTTAATGTTCCAATCGGGCAATTGCTACCTCTAGAGAATCCATCCCTCCTGTAGAGAGTGGAACAACCTAGAAGGGACCAAATCAACATGCTCGAACAAAATGAGCCTCCCATGCCGGCCATAAGGCCAAGTGATCCATCGAAGGAAGAAGATCCAAATATCTTCTTCAACATCGACTACCCGTGTGCTAGACTTTCGGTTCTTGTAGAGAGTGAGGATAGTGATCAAGAAATGCCTAGTGGGAGGCTATACCAGCAAGAGGGGCACATAGTTGTCAGAGCCAATGAAGGCCTATGAAGATGAGACTGAGATGGCATATCTCAACCATATGGGGCAACAGGAATACCCCATAGACATCGATGATATGTTTGAACATTTAAATATGGGACCAAGGCATAGGTGGCATTTAAACCAAGCATAGTTAAACCAAGTGCTTCATCCACCACTTCGGGCATACAGGGAGCACCTCCCACCTAGAGACCCTATAGGGCCATCAGTGCCTAGGGCAGACCCTATCCTTCTGTCTACACATAGGGCCAATCCTTTTGTGCCAATACCCACAGAGCCAGATCCGGGGTACAAGGATCACCAAGGATGTCTGAACCAACACCCACGTGGTAATGGAGACCAAATTCAGTCCATCAACATGATCTCCATTGATTTAACCGCCCCCATCCACAATCCAGCCGATCCAACATGACCATTGTATCTAGACCTAGATGCCATAGACTGGGATCGCACTGACACACCACCATCCCCATCAGAGTATTGGCCTTGCGGTGAGATGTTCCATTTCACCCCAGGATAGACTCAGGATATCTTCCATGTTGAAGAGGAACCCGACATTCCCAACGCAGATCTAAATTCAGCAAATGATATCCACCTGATCCCAACTCCACACCAGTTGGAGGATGGATCCCACATGTCAGTCGAAGAAATGATTGACGCAGACATCGGTTTTGATCCAATGAATCCACAAATCATCAAGTTGGGGGTAAGTCTATCCCCCGAAGAGCAAGCCGATTACATTACCCTTCTCAAAGAGAAGAAGGAGGTTTTTGCATGGTCCTACAAAGACATGTCGGGGCTAGACCCGTAGCTAGTCACGCATAATCTAACACTTGATCCGACAGTCAAGCCAATCAAGAAAAAGCTACGTAAGATGCACCCAATAGTGGCCTTAATGGTCAAATACGAGCTACAAAAGTTGTTGGATGCACAGTTTGTCATCTGTGTAGATTACCCACCATGGTTGTCCAACATGGTACCCGTCAAAAATCCTGACGGGAGGATTCGCATATGCACCAATTTTTGAGATTTAAACAAAGCGAGTCCCAAGGATGATTTCCCCTTGCCTAGCATCGATGCATTGGTAGACGCTACAATAGGCCACGAAATGCTTTCCCTCATGGATGGTTTCTCGGGATACAACCAGATTCGTATCAATCCCGATGATCAACTAAAAATGGTGTTCACGATGCCTTGGGGGACATTTTGTTATAAGGTCATGCCCTTTGGCCTTAAAAATGTTGGTGCCACCTACCAACGCGCTATGACATACATCTTCCATGATCACATGCATAAAAATTTGGAAGATTATATGGATGATTTGTTGGCCAAATCTCTTTTGCGCCAAAATCATCTCGATGACTTACGCAAGATCCTTGATCGCCTCATCGAACACAAGGTTAGGCTAAACCCCAAGAAGTGCGTATTTGGCATCACATCTGGAAAACTCTTGGGTTTCATAGTCTCAAAATGAGGCATCGAGGTAGATCCAAATAAAGTCAAGGCAATCCTTGAAATGCTTCCCCCAACCACCATCAGGCAGCTCAGAAGCTTGCAGGGTAAGGTCGCGTCGATCAAGCGCTTCATAGCGTAGTTATCTGACAAGTGCCGACCCATGAATAAATTATTACACAAGGGGGTAGCATTTCATTGGGATGACGAGTGCCAGTCAACCTTCGATGACATCAAACAATACTTGGCTTCATTACCAGTATTGGCACCACCTAGACCAGGAGTGTCATTCTATTTATACATCTCAACTATTGAGGTGGCACTGGGCGCCATGCTAGCCTAGAAAAATGAATTACATAAAGAATAGGCTAATTATTATCTTAGCCGCACCCTGGTCAGTTATGAACTTAACTATGCATACGTTGAGAAGCTATGCTTGGCGGTGGTATTTGCCACCAAAAAGCTATGCCATTACATGCTGAGCAATATGATGTATGTTGTGTCTAAGGAGAATCCATTGCGGTACATGATGAGTCGTACTTATCACAGTAGTCGCACGATAAAATGGATCATGTTGTTGACGGAGTTTGACATCGAATTCATTGGACAAAAGTCCATCAAAGGTCAAGTCATCGCCGATCAACTAGCAGAGGCTCCTCTCGAAGACGATCAACCTCTGACCGTAGAGCTGCCCGATGATGGGGTCTTCCATGTCTCAGAATCGCCAGATTCTGATGAGCCTGAGTCACAGGCCGACATAACCTTATTTTTTGATGGTTCTAAATGTGAGCAAGGGGGTGGCACGGGAATCATGTTTTTCACACCGCAAGGGGCTCCAATGCCTTTATCATTTAAACTTGATTTCTCGTGCACCAATAACAATGTTGAATATGAAGCCTTGCTCATAGGTCTTCGACAACCATCACCATGAACATCAAATGCTTGAATATCTTTGGTGATTCACTGTTAATTGTCAACCAAGTGAAAGGGGTATTCCAATGCAAATGCCCAGTTCTATAGGCCTACAAAGCCCTTGTGGATAAATTCTTGGCAAATCTTGAATGGTACGACATCGAGGCACTCCCTCGATCATCGAATCATTTTGCGGACACTATGGCCTCTTTGGGGTCACTGATCCCGCAAGACATTTCTGGTGAGATGACAACCATTCAAGTCAAAATGTTATCGCAATCCATGATGGAGCGTGCAAGCTTTGACATAACGCCAGGAATCCACCTGATCCAGATTGAACCATCTCAGGATAGGTTCTCTCGAATCCATGATAGTCTGAATCATGCCAACTGGGGGTCTTTGTTCTCTCCAACCCCTCTTAATAGCAACACAATGCTATTTTTACAAGTTCTTTCCCGCTCAGCTTTTGCTAGGGACGAACTTCAAGAGGGATCGACCGTTCATACCATCGAGGTTTCTGATCAGCAGGATTGGTACACACCCATAAGAGACTATCTCAAGTTGGGTAGCCTCCCACTTGGATTGTCGCACGCCGTGAAAATATCATTCAAACAGAAAGCGGCAAAACATGTCTTGCTAGGAGACATTTTATACCGTCGAAGCTACGAAGGAATCCTCCTCCATTGCTTGGACCAGTAGGAGTCCACTTGGGTGATCACCCAAGCGCACGATGGTACATGCGGTGGCCACTTCAGCGGTATGGCCATCACAAAGCGCATTCTTTGCATGGGCTATTATTGGCCATCTTTAGAGCGAGATTGTTGTGCATATGTGCGAAAGTGCGTGAAGTGTCAACACCATGCTAACTTGACACACGTACCTTCTCAAGCCTTGCAACCGATCCAATCGGCTTGGCCATTTTCGTAGTGGGGCTTAGATCTCATCGAAAATATCTCCCCTACGTCATTAGGTCATCACACGTTTATCATAACGGCCACAGAGTACTTCACTAAGTGGGTGGAAGCAATTCCGCTTACCTCTACGACTGGGCCCCGCATTGTGGAGTTTATTTTACATAACATCATATGTCATTTTGGTATTCCATCCAAGATCATCTCGGATAATGGGACGTCATTTAAGAACAAAGATGTGCATGCTTTGACAACAAAGTACAAAATTTAGCATAGTTTTTTGACACCTTATTATCCGTAGGCAAATGGGCAAGCAGAGGCGTCAAACAAAATGCTAGTTGCCATCCTTAAAAATATGGTCACAGATAGTCATAAGGATTGGCACATCCAAATACCACTTGCCCTATGGGCTTATCGCACTAGCATTCGGACGCCCACTGGGGCAACTCCATTTTTGCTAGTGTATGGCTCCGAGGCAGTCATGCCTCTCGAGTTGGAAATACCCTCCCTATGCATATCAATGCAAGAGTTCATCGATGATGACACTGCACGACAGGCCCGGTTAGACCAGCTTACGTTACTCGATGAACGACGCGTCAATGCTCTCGAGCATTTATGTATCTATCAAGAGCGACTTAAGAAAGCATACAACATGAAAGTTCACCTAAGGGACTTTCAGGTTGGTGACCTAGTCTTAAAAGAGAACCAACAAAATTCTAACTTGCCACCCCATTTAAGGGACAAGTTCATGGCAAATTGGTTAGGTCCCTATGTAATCGATAGTAAAATAGGACCTAGAACATACCGGCTCACCTCTCTTGAAGGAATCAAGGAACTAGAACCCTTGAACATCGATCATTTGAGGCCATTCAACATTTAAAGAGCCATGACCCACCCCAAAAGCTCCAAGGGTTCCCACAATCGCTTGGTCAACCCAAAATGCCCCAAAGGTATCTATAATCCCTTTGGTCAAACCAAAAGCTCCAAGGGTTCCCACAATCACTTGGTCAACCCAAAATGCCCCAAAGGTATCCATAATCCCTTTGGTCAAACCAAAAGCTCCAAGGGTTCCCACAATCGCTTGGTCAACCCAAAATGCCCCAAAGGTATCCATAATCCCTTTGGTCAAACCAAAAGCTCCAAGGGTTCCCACAATCGCTTGGTCAACCCAAAATCCCCAAAGGTATCCTATAATCCCTTTGGTCAAACCAAATCAAGTCCCAGCTACAAACCAAGGATATAACCCGCACCATGCATTGTCACCAAAATCCCCAAAGGTATCTATAATCCCTTTGGTCAAACCAAAATCTCCAAGGGTTCCCACAATCGCTTGGTCAACCAAAATGCCCCAAAGGTATCTATAATCCCTTTGGTCAAACCAAAATCTCCAAGGGTTTCCACAATCAGCTTGGTCACCAAAATGCCCCAAAGGTATCTATAATCCCTTTGGTCAAACCAAAAGCTCCAAGGGTTCCCACAATCGCTTGGTCAACCCAAAATGCCCCAAAGGTATCCATAATCCCTTTGGTCAAACCAAAAGCTCCAAGGGTTCACAAGTCACCAAAATCCCCAAAGGTATCTATAATCCCTTTGGTCAAACCAAAAGCTCCAAGGGTTCCCACAATCGCTTGGTCAACCCCAAAATGCCCCAAAGGTATCCATAATCCCTTTGGTCAAACCAAAATCTCCAAGGGTTCCCACAATCGCTTGGTCAACCCCAAAATGCCCCAAAGGTATCCATAATCCCTTTGGTCAAACCAAAAGCTCCAAGGGTTCCCACAATCGCTTGGTCAACCCCAAAATGCCCCAAAGGTATCCATAATCCCTTTGGTCAAACCAAAAGCTCCAAGGGTTCCCACAATCGCTTGGTCAACCCAAAAACCCCCAAAGGTATCCATAATCCCTTTGGTCAAACCAAAAGCTCCAAGGATTTCCACAATCGCTTGGTCACCCAAAATGCCCCAAAGGTATCTATAATCCCTTTGGTCAAACCAAAAGCTCCAAGGGTTCCCACAATCGCTTGGTCACCCAAAATGCCCCAAAGGTATCTATAATCCCTTTGGTCAAAACCTCCAAGGATCCGTAAGAATCACTTGGTCCACACCCATTCGGGTTAAACCGTCCATAACAAATATTCAAAAACAACAGATAATCAAAAATAACAAAAAAATTGCATCTCACTTTCATGCATAATCTTAAAAATCAAAACACAAAAAAAAAAGAGTTGCATTAGGCATCGCATACATACATTGCATATTTGCTGGTCATACATGTCAAACGCACCATAGACTGTAATTACTCGACAATTCCATCATTTTCCACATTCAATCCATTTTGTAAAAGATCCATCAAGAATAACGCCCTTCGCATTTTTGCCATATCATAGTCAGTTGTCTTCTAATGTCTTTAGGGTTTTCGTCATTCAGTTGTCTTTAGATTTCTAGTCAAATGTTGTACAAAGTCAGACCGATTTTTACAAGGTAGAGTTTTACTTGGATCACGCCTTGTTACATAGCATCCCAACACAAGCTTAAAACACATAAAAATTCCCAAGTTGTGTGAACGAAAGACGAAACCTACAAAGCGGTCTAGGGTACCTTAAGCAAAAATGTTATCCTGCTCATCCCCCTATGCGAATGGTTCAAGAATGCTGAGAATTGATAGAAGGACAAGCTCTTCCCCATCCAATTCCCCATAATAAATAGTGGTCTTCACCACTATCAAAAATTCCAAACACCCTTGATCCCCAAAGTCATAAGGATTCATACTACACGCCCCTGAGAAGGATGGGTAGTCATCCCCAAGGCCTAAAAGGATCAATGCCATTCCAAAGCAAAATCCCAAAAGTTCACCATCAAAATTCCCAAACACCTTTGATCCCCAAAGTCATAAGGATTCATACTACATGCCCCTGAGAAGGATGGGTAGTCATCCCCAAGGCCTAAAGGATCAATGCCATTCACAAGCCAAAATCCCACAAGCTCAACTTTGAAATCAAAATTCAAAATCTAAATCCTCAAAAAGCAACAATAAAAAATAACAGTGGTTATCACCACTACTCAAACCCCTTGCTCAAGAGAAGAAAAAAGAGAAAAATAAACAATGATTTTCATCACTATATATGAGAGCAAGTATCTCAACAAATTGAACAACCGAAAGATGCTTGAGCTTGAATCCCTAGAATTCTCAGCATTTGAAAAACCATTTAGGTGATCCTCATTACGGGTTTGGTGGATAGCCTACCTGGCAATGGCGGTATCCTAAATGCATGACGATACGTCTATCACATTAGCTTTGCGTGTGTGTAGACCAATGTTTGCATGTGGATGAGCTAGCTTATGGTATCCTAGATTGTGTCATAGATTAATCCTACTAAATACAACAAAAGGAGTTAGTGGAGCTAATTAGGTGATCCTCAGTACAGGTTTGGTGGATAGCCTACCTGGCACTGGCGGTATCCTTACGAATACCACATAAACAAACTCAATCGCACACACAGGGATGTGAAATAACTTGGTCAAACTCAAGTCTGATTCGTACCTTGTTCGAAAGTCTTGTAAGATAATGTACAGTCTTGACTAGTTAGTTAAAGCATCTGAGTCTCAGAAAAACCTTAACTACATTCTAAAACAATTGTTGTACATTTCATTACTTACATCACCATCAGAAAATACAAAACAAAAATTACAAATGCAAAGTTATTCCATAAAGCAATCACATAGTACAGAAAGCCAGTAAATTCTGTACAGTCTACGGTGCCACCGCCTACATACCAACAAATCATTCCATCCATTCCATATGCATACATCTATATCATATAGTTAAAATCATCCACAGTCATAATAGCATATGCATACATCAACATAAATAAATGTGCATAAAAGAACAATAAACCATGACAAGGATATAATCAAACCAAAAAGAGTCATGTATATATATCAAGTCAAAATGCCCTCAAGCTACAATAAGAAGGTCCTCTGACCTCACAAAAAAACCAAAAACTCAAAATCCCCAAAGCCTAGGGAGTCGGCCACCATGATCACGTAGGATCGGTGCGACTGGAACTACCCCAGTAGTATGGGTCCTATGGGACCTCTCAAGGTGGCTACTGCCAGCCCTCGCACCCTGCCCACCAACACTACCCTCACCTAGCCGCCTGCGATGAGATGATGCAGACTGCTCAGTCTCACTGCCTCTCGTACGACGCGACGAGCCACCTCCATCAAGCATAGGCAACTATCCATCGAGGTGGACAACCTCCGTCTCTAACTCTACCCGGTACCGACCCCACTCTATATCTCATCGATGATACACAGCCAATGCACTATCCCACTGTGCCAACTGAGTCCGCAGGAGATCCCTCTCCTACGTTACCTCCACCAAAGCATCTCTATGCTCCTCCTCCCATCTCCGTAGGAGACCCTCCAATCATGCTATCTCAGCATGAAGCCCAGCCTCCACATCCCCTGAGACAGCCTGAGGCATGGGCACCTCCGAGATGGCCTATTGCTCTAGCACCCACTACTCTGGGACATCCTGTACATCCGGCTGCTCCGAAACCCCCAAATCATCTCCATCATCACTGAAGTCATCAACCTCCACCATGTCAACATCATCAAGCGGAGCCCCCCAACCCTCCATCGGTGCCTCTGCACCCCCACCTCCTATTGCTATCGTATCCATGCCTCCTAGAGGCCCCTCACTCCGCCATCGTCGCATAATCCACCACCGGTCATACTCTGCAGTCACCCCGACATCATCCACATCAGGTGCATCAATAACGACATCAGACCCCTCACCCAATGGCTCAATGGTAGGCCAGACTAGGGTCCTCTCATCATCATGATGTCGATAGATCAAGGGATCACCAGGAAATCCCTGGTGCACCCCAAACTACCGTGTCACCCGGACATATGGGAAGTACTCCTACTCTGTCCCGTGCCGCCCAATCAACCATCTACCCCTGCACACATGTCGGAGCCACTCTCCAGCCTCAAGCTAGGCTGGACAGTCCCGGTACGGCCACCAAAACACCTGCCCTAGCATTAGACGAGAGAAGGCATCAGTATAGTGACCTACGTCACCTGCCCACCGTCGACTCTATCCATGCTCCTCCGACCTCCGCCATAAATTGGCATAGCCAATTTCTTGATCCACCATCTCACCTCGGGTGGTCCAAGGCAAACCCTACGGCCGCTCCATAGCTATGTGCTGCCACCCCAGCACTGCAAGAGATAGCTGCACCCGATCCCCTTTCGCTTTCGACAATGGACCTCGTACAACTCATCGTACAGCTATGCCAATAACGTCTGACCCCATCTCATAATAAGTGGAGCTGATGTAGGACACTCCACCAATGTGAAAACCAACTCAAGCAAGTTCCAAGGGAACCTCACACCTGAGGAGTCAGGAAGAAGCATATTGGAAATGAGGGCCATGAGCAAAGCATGCCTCACCCCTAATACGCCCTTCTCCAGCCACCACCGCACCAGAATACCGCCTATCTGGCAGTCAGCCTCTGCCCTCTCCACAACCCTCTCCACCCCCCTCTCCACCACCGGACCAAAACACCGTGTCAATACCATTGTCCGCTGGTCACGGTGGGTCATCCGGATAGGCAGCCCATCTATCGAAATCCGTAGAATCCGATACACATCCTCCAGAGTAACAATCATCTCCCCTATTGGGAGATGAAAAGTGTTGGTATGGGGATCCCACAGATTGATCAGGGCAGTCAAATATGCCCGATCCCCCACCATAGGCTCCAGATGCGTCACGTGCTTGAGCCCAAGGGCATCAAGCCACTCCCAATCCACAACTGTCAGGGCATCCCGGGCATCAGAGAAAATAGTCGACTGGTGGTACCGACTCTTCACCACCTAAAACAACAAAATAAAACAAAACAAAAAGGGATATTAAGTACATACTTAATATAAACAGAATCATTAAAATAAAACTGTACAGAAGAACAACAAGCTACAATTTACAATTGTACAACAAAAGTACAACATAAAAAGTACAAAAAAACAAAGTACAATGAAAGTACAGAAACATTAAAATAAAATTGTACAACAATGACAACAGACATGAAAATAACTGTACAATCAACATAAAACAACAAAAATCATATTAGGGTTTCAACCTTAATATGAACAAAACAAAAACAAAATAAAAAAATATATTAGGGTTTCAACCTTAATATGGCAAAAACAAAAACAAAATAAAAATATATATTAGGGTTTCAACCTTAATATGGCAAAAAAAAAAAATAAAATTTCAACCTTAAAATGGCAAAAACAACATAAAACGAAAACGTTTGGGTTTTAAAACCTAAATACAAACACAAACAAAGTACAGACAATAGTTGTGTACTAGGGTTTTGACCTTAATATACAAAAATTAACAAAGCAAATAAAGTTCCTATATTAGGTTTTCAACTTGATATACGAATGAAATCAAACCAACACACAAAAAAATTAGGTTTTTAAAACCTTAAAAACAAAATAAATTAAACGAACATTTTATATGTGAGTTTTAAATCAAACACGCACGAATAATAGGCAGAGAGAAGGAACATCATACCGGTCTCACCTCGGCTCCTCCACTCGAAGATCCGGTTCTCGCACTCATGATGTCCGTAAAATTTTAGTAGCGCTCCGCTACGCACACTCGCACTCCTCCTCCTCACTGCTCCAAATCGCCAAGAAAAAAATATTGCAAATGAGCCCAAAACCTAGTTTTGGTCCTTATATAGGCTGTTAGGCCTGTAATCGTTCCACCCTGGGATGAGCGCTCTAGTTAGCGCTCGTCCCACCCACCCTAGGATGATTACAAAATTGGTATTCGTCCCACCCTGGGATGATTACAGAGCAAGAAATAAAGCAACAAAAACTGCATCCAAAAAATGCACCAAAAACAACAATAAATCTGCCGAACAAAGGTGCCTTTGCACCCGACATTCATGGCATGAAAAACCATCGTCGGGGTCACAAATACTCACTATCCTACTCCCTAAGAAGGCTAGCATAGCCGGACCGCTCCACGGGAAGGAGGATTTTCGATAATTTCTACCCCAATAGGCATCACAAAAAGGGTCAAAACCCACCAAAAATAGGTCCGATGGTTGGAAAACTGCAATAAGCGTTCAACAAAAACAACTGAAGGCACCCTTAAAAACGTCATCTTGGGTCAAGCGACTCATCACTTTTCTCATTTTTGGTCATTCCCTCATCGATTCGTCGCTTGAGGGGGTAGTCACACTTAGTCACCAATCAACAAATACACACCCAATCAAGGAAATGGCATGCATTCAAAGAATCATTGACAAAGACAATCACGCTCCTGCTTGGGGCAGCAAACAAGCAATAATCACAAGCTAAACAAACACTTGGCATTCTGGAAGCATGAAGAAAAGGTTCCTCGGACAAAAGGTTGCGCCCTTTGCCTATTCATGTCTGAACAATGTCCAAGATCAAGTACACCTCACTGAAAAAGGTTACACTTGAGTTAAGCTCCTTAGCTCGTCAGAAGCAAGGATTCAAGAATGCGTGCCCTTTCCATACTTGGGGCATCAAAATTTGGTTAGGTTACTAGAGAAACCCTAATCATTAAGTGCTTTGGTCATCTATTTTTGCTCAACACTGTGCCACACACAACGCATCCCAAAAAGGGGCATCTGTAGACACCAAAACAACACCAATCCGATTATGTGACTACAAGCACTGACCGAATTGGCATACATACCCCCTAGGGCAGCCTCCAGAGGTTAACAAGTGGTCCTAACCACTCCCAAATCAGTTTTGGAAGGTCAGAGGTCAGTTTTGCACCTTTTAAGCACTTTGCTCCCTATTCGTCCCACCCTGGGATGATTAGAATCCTATTCGTCCCACCCCGGGACGATTAGCAACAATCGCTCCAGGGTGGGACGATTAGCAAGTTTGACTAGAAAAAAGTCAAACCTTGACAAATGGTAGCCTAGATCCACCACCTAACTTCACCTTCAAGGCATGCAATTGCGAGGGACGATTTCAAATCAGAGAGACTTCAGTCAAGCCTGCCCTGATCATGGAGACCTCATTCAAGGAGGCCCTAAATCAGGGAGGAATCTTCTCTCCCCCAAAAAGGCATGGTGAGCCAAGTGGCGCCCTCGCATGTGCATTCAAAGGAGACCCTTAGGTCTATAAAAAGGTGAGCCTCCTCACCCCAAAAGGAGAACAGAGTTGGAGCATTTGGAGCAACGAAGTGTTGCCGAACTATACCCTCATTCCTCTTTGTGCTTCCTACATCCCTAATTTCTCTTTTGGAAGAGAGGTTATCGGGTGAACACTAGGAACGCAATCTAGACCCAAAACCCAAGCAATCAGCCATAATCCCACCCCAAACTCATCGACACAACCCCCTAGGAGGTTTTTGACCCATCCCACTTGGATTGGTGTCAAAACTAGGCCCTAAACGGTGGGCGTCCCACCCCGGGTGCCCCCGAACTGCTGCAGTCCTAATCGCCCCACCCCGGAGTGATTAGAAATCTGTGCATGATTTCTTTACTATTCTTTTTGCATTCTCTTTTATTTAATGTACTTATGTTGTTGTCCAAGTTTCATTGCTTTCTGACATGATTTGACCTGGTTTCTATCATTTTTATGCGTTTACTAACCTACAGGGAGCGCCTTCGGATATAGGATGACCTGGGAAGAATCTGCCAAATATGACCTTCTGGGTCATCTCAAAATGCTGTTTTTAGTCTAACCACAAGTTTGCAGGAGTTTTGGAGGCCTCTGGACGGGACATTTGCAAGGTCACTTTTTGCAAGTTTTGTTGCAGTCCCTAGCGTCCCACCCCGGAGTGATTAGAAATTTATGCATGATTTCCTTACTTTTATTTTTGCAATAGGTCCCTGATGATATCCTAATGCCTCTGTTAAATTTTCATTGCATTCTGACATGATTTGACTGTAGTTTTATCATTTTTATGTGTTAACTAGCTCGTAGGGCACCCCTGTCACATACAAGAAAATCTGGGTAGGATAGGCAGATTATGAGCATCTGGGTAGTCTTAAAATCACATATAATGCCTAACCCATGAGTTTCAGGTGATTTGGATGAGCGTAGGTGGGACATTGGAGCGCTCGCCTTGGAGAGGCCCTCGACGGGCAAACGCGCATAACGGGGCCGTTCGACGTCGCTTCGATGCAAAATTAGGTGATACCAACTCTAGATGTTGTCCTTTACATTCATATGTCATTCTGTAATTGATCTATCAACCTTATCACTGATATCCCACAAGCGCCCGTTGGAGGCCTTGGGGATTGCATGTTTTTCTAGATACGCATATGCTATTAACGATTTGTTGTCTTTCTGTGCATAGGATCTCACCACCAGGAATACTAGAGGGGCAGCAAGGAATGACGAACACATGGACACAAGCGGCGGCAACCTTTAGCCCGCCCACTTCGAATGTGGGCACGCGAAAGATGCTGGAAGCGTACCGTCCGACCTTGGAAGCGTGACTTCATCCATGCATCCATTGATGTAACAAATTGTATCACATGTTTTGAGCCCTAGAGGGGGGATGTATTGTAATCGGATTAAAAGCAATATCAATAAAAGAGGCCCCACTTTGTTTGCTTACATCTTGTTTCTACGTCATTTCCTTCATGCATTCGTAGGACTTAGCATCTGTATCCATTTTTTATCTTGTTTGGTGGTTTTTGCCTATTTTTTTATTTATTTGAGTCCTGGTTGGGGGCTTCGTTGTACTTTGTAATCTTGTCTTCCTATCAATAAATTTTTACCTCTTTATTTTAAAAAAAAAAAGTTGTGGTTCAAAGTGAAGCTTTTACTTTTTGGTATATTTACATAGAACTAAATAGGGAAGTAGATGAACTCCCAAAGGAGGTACTTCAGATTGAACCAGGTACATGCTTAGTATAGGAATTCAGTGAGTGCAATGCACTGCAGCTAGTCCATATCTCTATCTTGGGGGATTAATTCACTCTAATTAAAGCAAGCATAGTTAAAGCAACATTTTCATAAAACTTAGAAGTCAATTATTTAAAGGATATCGATTGAAAAATTAAGAAGGTGTCTAAGGATAAAACTTAGCCTGATAGAGATAGCTAGTTATGATGTATAAGCAACTTTATTTTTAGGTCATTATTGAAACTTTGAAGAAATACCAAAGACATCTAAAGAATGTAATTTCATATTTGCTTAATATAAAATTACAAATTTTTTTGAGGAATTATTATTATTATGGATAATTTATTTGTATTTATATATTAAAGAGACCATATTATATATTTATAGTTTGATGGTATAAACAATCTATATTTACATGTAGAGTAATATCTTGCAATAGATAAAAGTTGAATAGACATAATGATTATGATTTGAGAGTGGTTATAAAGGAAAAATATTCAGGATGATCCTCAACAAATTATTTTATTTATTTTAGACCCAATTGAACCAACAATAAGATTTAGATGCTCCACGTAGAGTGGCATCCAAGAACTATTTTCCATTCAATAAATTGACTTCAAGATTCAAGAACAAAAGTTACCCAGAAAAAAAATATTTTCACAATAAGTATAACATTAGGTGTAGTTTGGTGTTTTCAATGTTCATATGGTATTATGAAATACTAGTCATGGTGATATGGCCTTGTTCTTTTTTTCATTGTACAATAACAATTGTTTTTAATTTTTCCACTCATGTTAATGCAAATGGCCAATTTTGTAGTTTGGCCAATATGAACTTCAACAAAATTATGAATGTTTGGTAGTAAGATAAGTGAAATGGTTTTTTCCAAATAAAGTGGCATATGATGAAAGATATTATAAACTCTCATTTTTCCCATATTATCCTAAAGAGTAATTTTAATATTATCCTATAAAATAAAGACAACAAACCTATGACCAATAATAGAGATACACAGGCCCAAAAATATACACATTGGGGATTTTAATTAAGTAAAAGAGATTGGAAGAGCTATGGAAGAGAAAACTAGGGCATCTGTTGGATAGCCGAAGAGATTTCTAGTTACCATGGAATTAAAGACAAGATTGTTGTCCCATGAGGGCCCAATGGGGACACCTCTAGATTATCTTTTAGAGAGACATATTTCTTTTACATATTTGTTAAAGGATAGATCTCCATAAGAGACTGAAGAAGCACAAAAAAATGTATTAAAAATGCTTTTTATGACTGTTGGAAATAGATCAACATCTCAATGAGTTAATGAATGCTTGCCACAATTAGAATCAAGGCCAAATATTATCATTTAGCAAAGGATGGTTGAATAAATAATTTTATATAGAGCCAATCATGATTTGATCTGTAAATTCATGGGTATTTGCCTACCCTAAATTTTTTGCATTCCTGGGTCCAAAAAAATTGACAATCTCTTGGTGAGTATTCTTTGTGGTTTATTAGCAATGGATATTTTATTGTTAGTTTTTCTTCACTTACCGATAGAAATAGGGCTTTTGAATAATAAAAGAGGAATCATGGTTCGACAAGATTATTTGTTCAACCCTAGAGAGTGGGATTTGATCCTCGAATTGAACCTACTATTATCCCAGCTTGGATTCATTTGTATGAACTTCCAATGGAGTTTTAGAGTGAGTAGGTATTGGAAATTATTGGCAATTCCCTTGGAAGACAATTGGGTGTTTCCAAATATACAATGGAAGGAAACACAACTATTTATGCAAGATTACGTGTGGAAATGGATCTTATCCAACATTTCCAGTAGAGGTGGAACTCGAACTTGCAGGACTATCTTGGATTCAACAACTTGATTAAGAAGCATTTTCCCTTCAGATGTAGAGTTTGCCACAAATATGGGCATTTAGCCCAATATTGCCCAAATTATATGAACATAAAAATGGAGGCTCCTCTAGGAATGTCAAATATTTCTAAGGAGGGTAAGTCAACAATCAATAAAGAAACAACCAATATTTCTCAAGGCAAAGAAGCACATGGATATGGTTTTGAACAGTCCAAAATAAGGAGAAGGCAAAAGAAAAAATATGGTAAAGAGCAAACCCAAATCAAGCCCTCTAATAGGTATGAGATCTTTAAGACACTAATGGACCAAGAAGAAGAACACTTTATGGAAGGAGTGAATGGGAATAATGAAAACAATAACAACCATGTTCAAGTCCCTCTTTCACCTCCTCTCATCATAGAGCAGGTAATTGAGTGCAATGATTTACAACAATCACAGAGTGTAGGGGCATTGATAGTGCATAACCAAGAGCAACCGATAATTAAGGATGTCATGATGGGCATAGCTGAAAAGAATAGATAAAGGCCAAATCTAGGGATAACTTAGGTGGAAAAGAGATAACAAATAGTAGCTCTCAAGGAGTGGGTAGAAAATAAAATAAGGAATTGATAGCAGTTCAAGGAGACAAAAAGATCACTAGAGGATCGGTGAGGCCAATAGATTTTTACTGCTAAGGTAACCAATGATTATAAAATCATGGAATGTTAGGGTTTTAAATAGTAGAACCCATAAATATGCTATTCGAAGACTCTTAGAAAAATATAAAACATATTTTTTGCTTATCCAAGAGACAAAAATGTCATTGGATCTTATGTGTAAAATAGTAAATAGACTTTGGAGGGGTGCTGGTCATATGGAAGTGGCTGCCCAAGGGGCCTTAGGGGGGATAGTTACTTTTTGGAACTCTCTTGAATGGACTGCAATAGAACATATAGCTTGGAGGGGTGTCCTCACATCACATTTTAGGAACAATGTCACAACTGAATATGTTTTAATAACATATTTTTATGGAGCTCAAAACCTAGATGGTCAGATGCATCAATGGAAATTTATGCATAACATGAGAGTCTCAAGGGAAGAGTTAGAATGGATTGTAATATCACAGCTGAATATGTTTTAATAACATATTTTTATGGGGATCAAAACCTAGATGGTCAGATGCATCAATGGAAAGTTATGCATAACATGAGAGTCTCAAGGGAAGATTTAGAATGGATTATTGTTGGGGATTTTAATGTTAAATTATACTCTAGAGATAAGGAAGGGGGAACCCTAATTTTGGACCCAGGGGATCGACTTATGATTGCCCAAGTCCATGCATTAAACGTTGTGGATATTAAATGCCCTGGAACTATACTTGGACTAATAAGAGGAGGAAGCCACATAGCAGGAAGGTGAAGTTAGATCATTTTTTGGTTTCAAAGGAGGCATTTGTAAAATGGAATATAAAATTTCAAATTTTGGAGGGTCTAGTTTCAGATCACTTTCCCATTTTGTTGTAAGGGGGGATCAAGATAGTACAACATCACAAACCATTTAAATTTGAAAACTTTTGGTTACAAAAAGAATAATTTTGAAAGAAAATTCCATAATGGTGGGAAGAAGGTCGCCCAACATATGGGACAACAATGTTTAGATTCCATAAACAACTTAATTATGTCAAAGATCAACTGAAATAATGGAGACAAGCTAGAAAAATAGACTTTTAGGTCCAAAGAGCTCCATTGGTGGCCCGATGGGATGAGGTTCAAAAACACTTTAGTGAAGAAACAATTACAAAGCAAATCAAACAAGAGGATGATGCATTGCATAAAGCGACTGAGGACATTGACAACCAAGAGGAGACCTAATGGAAACAGAAAGCAAGAACCACTTGGTTATTAAAAGGTGATAAAAATACCAATTTTTTTCATCGGGCTGCCTGTGCTAGGAGACATATGAACAACATGGAAGCTCTTCAAGATGAGAACAGACACTCCTTTGATACAATCCTAGGTATACATTTCCATTCAATTGACTATTTTGCTAAAATATTTAAGGAAAGTATGGTGCAATACGAAGAGGCTCAAAAAGAATTTTTTGCTGTTATACCCTCTGTTATCTCTGAAGAAGAAAATAAGGCCCTAATTAAACCCATTAATAGAGAGGAACTAAATAATATAGTCTTTAGAATGAGCACCAAAAAAACACCAGGTCCAAATGGCTTTCCAATTGAGTTTTTTCAAGCCTTCTAGGATAACTTGGAGGAGGATGTAATGGTTGTTATAGAGGAGTCCAAAGGTAGTAAAAGAATACTTAAAGCATTAAATCATACTTTCATTTCCTTAATTCCAAAAGGGGAGGAGGGGGAGCATATTCATATTATACCTATTGCCTTATGTAATGTCATATATAAAATAATCACAAAGGTAATGGTTGAGTGGCTAAAACCTCTTCTACATAGCATTATCTCCTCGAAGTAAGGGGTTTTGTAGAGGGTAGGTAAATATTACATGGTGTGGTTCTAGCTCAAGAGGAAATCCATTCAATGCAAACATCTAGTAATAGAGGAATATTCATAAAATTAGATATCTCAAAGGCTTATGATAGGGTGAAGTGGAGCTTCTTGTCAAAGATGATGGCAACCTTTGGTTTATCTTGGGATTGGATAGAATAAGTCATGAGCTACAAATAAAGTCAGCTATGATAAAAAATCCAAAGTGGTCTTTTTCAATCTTGATCAAAGGCTTCAGGATAGAATTTTAGAGATCTTGGGATTCACAAGGACTTCTCTCCTAGTGGTATAGTTGTGGGTCCCTTTGCATTTTAAAAACTAAAAATAGATATCTGGAGAAATATTTTGGATTGTATCAAGGAAATAATTAATAATTGGTCTCACAAATGGTTAAGTTATGGGGGTATATTAACTTTCTTATAGTCAATCATTCAGACCATGCCAATTTATAAATTTTCTATCCTTGCTGCCCCACATACCATATGGAAAGACTTGGACAAGATGGATAGAAAATTTTAATGAGAAGGAGTAAAAGGAGAGAGGAAATGGGTCTTAGTAGGTTGAGATAAAGTAAGCCAACCCAAGATAAAAGGAGGTATGGGACTGAAAAGATCAAAGTTAAATAATAAAGCCTTGGCTAGAAAGCTTTATTAGAAGTGGATTTCCCAACCAACTTATTTATTCAGTAGAATTTTAACTAACAAATATTTGGGACAGGTAAGCCCAAATGAGGTGGGTCATTTCTCTTTGGATGGTAATGGATCCTTAGTGTGGTAGGCTCTTAAGTTAGGATCCCAGGTAGTGAAATATGGATTATTTTGGAATGTGGGGAGAGGGGAGAAGGCATGATTTTGGACAGATTCATGCATAATGGAATTCTTACTTTTGATAATCTTAGATGTATGAATCAATGATCCATCTCAATGTGTTTTATGCTACAAAAGTGAGGAAACAAATGATCACTTGATGTTAGAGTGCCCATTCACATGCCAGATCTAGGAGAGATGGTTTTTATATTATAAAATTTGAGTTAATGGTGATTTGAATCAGATTCATATTTAGGAAATATGGAAGAGGGATAGATTTTAATATAAAGCTATTTTGTATTGGTTGGGAGCTTGGATTAAACTTCATTTGGTGGCAAGTGTGGTTGGAGATAAATGGTAGAATTTTTACATAAACCTTTTCATCTCTAGATGGATTTTGGTAGGTCATTTGGAGCAAAGTCACAAAAAATGTGGTAGTGTATGCTAAAGAGGAAACTCAAGTTATTATAGGGACAATGGAGAAGGAAGTTGAAGTGCAAGAGGGGCAGGACAAAGCTAGTTGGAAATCACCCCTATAAAGTTGGATTAAAATTAATACTAATGGAGCTGCAAAAGGAAATTTGGGTAGTGATAAAATTTGAGTGGTTTATCATAATCATGTTGGAAAAGTACTCTATTGGGAATTGCAAGGCTTGGGAAGAGCTATAAACAATGAAGATGAAGCCTTAGCTATCAAATATGCTTCTATTTGGGCAGTAAAACAAGGTTACAAGAGGATAATCCTAGAATCAAATTCTCAAATAATGGTTGGAGCTCTAGATTGCATGAGGAAATTTACTTTGAAGACATGGATATTGAGGATTCTTGTCACTCAAATTAAGAAATTGTGGAGGTAATTAGATGATGTGATTCCAGTTTATGTGAGTAGAGATCTAAATAAAGTGGTATAATTCCTGGCTAAGATGGGCACTGAGAATGAGGTAGGGGTTCAGTGGCACAATGACATGGTTATTGAGGATGATATGATTAGGTAGGTTGGTGAACAAATCCAGTGTTTAGCTAATTTGGACAACCATTCTAGAAATATGGTTTAGGATATTTGTGCTCCAATGTAGATCTTCTTTTACAACTATAAACAGATGAACAACCATCATAGAAATATGGTTTAAGAGATTTGGCTCCAATACAAATATTATTTTGATGTTGTAAATATGTGTTCTTTTTTGTTAAGACTGGGAGAAGTCTCATCCCAACTTGTAAATGATATTTGTTTTAATACAAGTTTTTTTTCAAATTATTTTTCAAAAAAATAATAGAGATACACATGAGGTAACCAACAACCTAAATTTTGTATTCATGGCATATTTTTAGTGGTCTTTATTTTAATGTTTACGTTGTCAAAAGTAGTTTCAACATTGATAGTGTGATTGAGGTCGTTTTATATTCTCTAAAAGCTTTAACGATTGATATTATTTCTATATAAGATCAAATTTACAAAGAGCATCGAGATGTTGAAGTTCCATAAATACTATTCAAGACAAGAATATTTGATGAGTTTGGTTGCTATAAATCTTGCCAAAAAATGAAAAGAAACTAAGGCAACAAGTTTAACAACAAGTATATTTAATACATAACTAACTTTAGAAGCAATTTCTATTTGTTTTTATCTTATGTTTAGAATTTATTTTTTTTATAAATTTTAATATTACATATTCCTACATAACACTTATTATTTGAAATGAGGAGGACATAAGGATGGAACAAAGCAAAAGAGGTGCAAACCCTAGGTGTAGTCAAGCACTATAGGAAGAGGGTTGCTCGTAACCCACTTGTTGTACTCAGGAGTACATGAGGATGGAATAAAGTGAAAGAGGTGTAAACCCTAGGTGCAATAAAACATTGTAGAAAGAGGGTTATCCAAAATTTTCTCGCTATACTCAAGAGGATATTATTCGTTCTTCAGTCTATGATAAAGCCTCTTCGATCAGAAGAAATGTCTCTTAGGGATATTTGGGTTTGTGGGTGGAGCTTTCTGATAGACCTCTGCCCTCTATCAAGATTTTAGAGGATGAATTTGGATTGGATTTGATTGATCATGAATCCCAAATAGTTATTTGTAAACTCAGGGGCAAAATACCAGGCCTAGAGGAGCTCAAAGGATACATTAAACTTTGGTAGTCCAATAAATTCCAAGTAACTTTGTTACCAAAATAATTATTTTTTGTTTCTTTTTTCTAATTTAGTGGATAGAGATAGCGAAATATATTATAAATACAATTGGTTATTTAGAAAAATGGGTGTCTATATATGACCTTGAACTCCTGGTGTCAACCCCATTTATAGAATAAGTTGATGGATTCCTAGTTTGGGCGAATCTATATGCTCTCCCTATGGAGTTTTGGGGAGAGAAGATATTCACCAAAATTGGTAACACCATTGGTGCATTCTAGTATATGGATACCCAAATAGAGAAATTTTATCTAGTAAAATTAATATAAGTAAAGCAATATTGGTTGTTTGGATGGATGATTCAGTTCCTTGGCCTCAATCCATTACTATCTCCTCAACAAAAGGGGAATGTATCCAAAATATTGAATATTTTTTTTTTTCTTGAGATGTTATGGTTGTCAACAATATGGCCACCTAAAGAAGAAATTCTTTGTCATCCGATCATGCTCTGATTCCTCCTTGGTGGAGGATAAGGACCTACATGAAAATGATCTTGGACATTCAAATATCTAAGTTCACAAGGAAGAAACTTATCCTCCAATTGCGCCAATTGTCTAATAGGAATCAAGAAAAAAATAAAAGAGTCAACCCCAAAAGGATAATTTCAATTAGTCATTAATAAAATCCAAATGGTTACTAAATACCGTCCATATAGTTCCATGGAAAATATTAACACCTCAGATAGTATTCTTGAAGCTAATTATGAAACAATCGATGATAATTAGTTTTCTAAAAATGAAGATCATACAGAATGTGTTACAAATAAATATTACCTTAGGATATTGAAGTACAAATATTCATTCTCAACTTACCACTCTAAAGGAGGAAGAACCTATGATACAGAAGAAAAAAATCAAAAGATCCATCGGCTACGAACTCCGTAACAGCCCCAATAATTATGGACTATTGTTTTTGTTATGATTGGGTGGTAGCTAAATATATTTTTTAGTTTTTATTTTGGAAGTGGTCTACAAATCTGTCATGTTTTAGAAGTTGTTTTGTCAATATGCAGTATTCTAAGGTTCAGTTGTAGTAGTAAGTGGATGATATTATTTTGTAAGGTTGTTGCAACATATTTTACTATCTTACACAACTTGATGTATAGGTTTGGGGACCCTAAAACCCCTTTTACCCTAATTAAAAAATATATTTTTTATAGTTTTTATGGGGACACCACAATGGCAAAAGGTATTTGGATCTCCTAGAGTAGACCCAATTTCAATTAATAGGGAGGATGGCCCTCGATGCACCCCCAAATTTTCAACCTATTCAAAAAAACTTGTTATTGGAATGATGTTCATGCTTAGAAGCTAGTAGAGATGGCAATGTGTCAAAGGGTTATGATTTATTCAAAGAGGAGATAAAAAAATTATGTTGCACAAGGGGGTAACTAAATAGGAGAGCCAAGAGAAGTTGGATTTATGCTCATAGAGGATGGACAAGAAAACCCAAGCCTCTATCCATAATATTGGGTTCTTGAGCAGCAATTTAGCACACACATAGTGAAACTACCTCTAAATGTTTTTAAATCAAATGTACTTTTAAAAAAATAGAATCAAATAGTATTAAAAACAACTCAATACAAGGATACAATTCAAAAAAACAATTAAATTAACCCAAATCCTTTTAAAACAAATAATAATAATAACAATAATAAAGATATCCAATTAGCCAACAAGTCCATGGTTCAATGGTTAGGAAAAATAGTTGATGTAGCCCACATGAAGGTTCAAATATCGGTGGCACCAAATATTTCAATGTGACTAAGTCGATGTAAAAGGGAAAGGGAAACCCTTTCAAAATCCTACTTATTAAGAAAATTATTAAAAAAATAAAGATATCAAATTAAGTGTGAGTCAAGAGCAAGCCTTGCCTTTTCTTACTTCATATCTTTAGGAAAATTTAAAAAATAAAGGATTCATATGGGAAAAAGCTAGGTAGCATGGCAAGACATATTCGAAAGCCCTGATTTGAAGTATGGATGCCTAAGTTGGATACAATAAGAAAAGAAAATATAAGGCAAGTTAGATCAAGGAAATAGATGTTATACTAGAAACGATTATCAAGGATGAGATGGTTGATCATGATATAATGTTTCTTGAAAGCAAAGGATTAATACGTAAGTTCCATAGATAATGACCAAGGTTTTTGAAGATTCAGAATTGAATCAAGTGGATGGGGAGATTTAATTTAGTTTACTCAATGACTTTTCTTCCAAAAGGGTTTTATATTTTTTAGTTTGGAAATTAGAGATAAAATAATGGGTTGTACACTATGGTTTAGGGTAGAGAAACCTTATATATTAAGACCATGAAGTGAGAAGTTTTCCATCCATATGCAAACTACTAAAGATCTTCTAGTGTGGTTTAGGTTTTTGGGCTTCAATATCAACTTATTAATAAGGGCATTTTTAAGAATATTAGAAATACCCTTGTAGACTCCCAATTTTGAGCACAAAGATAATCTTCAAGTTTGTCAATCCCTTCATCAATCAACCTTTCAATCAACCAAATTGAATCAACTTTCCTTGTGCTCAAACTTGAAGCATTTATTGCTCCAAGAGCAAAAACATTGAGGTATGAGTGATAGCACCATTGATGCTTTTGACAAAATAACTTTTGATCTTTCTTGCCCAAATTTGACCTCTAACAGTCATGAGGCAAAAGTGCCACAGTAAAAGCACCATAAATGTTTTCGATTGACATGCACCAAGATTAAAAAATTTGACCTTTTATACCCTCCAAGTTGCCCACCACTAATGGATAAAAACCCTAAGATCAGATTCACAGTCCCCAACAAAAATGTCAAATCCAAGAATTTATATTTTCAATCTTTCTTCGCTAATGTCTTCTTAATCTCTTTTCAAATTCTTACTAGATTCAATGTAATTCTTCCCCCAAGGAGCCATGGTTTCCTATAAAGCCAACACTTGGGAGAGCTCAATCCATGATATTTTGAAAGCAACAACAATCTATCAAAATATCTCTAAAATCATAGGAATTCATCTTGTATGGCAAGGTTATGCCAAAACCTTACCACAATATTGTGAAGGCCATCCTTGCAAGCTTAACTCTAGTTCTTGTAAGTATCCAAGCAATCATCAAGTCTTCAAGTATCAAGCATCAAGCACCAATAATTAAATCCCTCAAGCTCAAGTTTTCAAGTGCCCGTAAGAAAGCTAGCAAGCTTTCAATAAGCTTCCACAAAGTAGGGAAAGACAACCTTCCATATTGGGTTGTGGTCTTTCTTCTTATTTTCTTTTGGCACTATTTTTTTTGTAGTTCTAAGATTTTATCTTCTTGCATGTTTAATAATTTTGCATATTGCATTTGCATTTTGTTAGCATATTATTTTGTCATGTAATATTCATTTTAAGAAAGTAAATCTTAAAAATAATAATCAGATCATTCCAATCTGCAAGGATATCAAGTGTTAACAAAACACCACATTCAATGAAAACAAGAATCTGAAAGCATAAGCTTACAAATAGATATGCAAAAAAAAGAGCAACAATATCATATATTAGATCTGAAAAAGAAACTTCTCAACAAGTACAATGAAGGTGCATTTCTTATAAAGGTAATGATGATAAACCATAGCCATAGGATCAACCTAAGAATAAATATCCACCATACAAAAGGAATATGTGATATGGTCCATAGATTTGTAACCACTATGGAAAGAAAGAATCTCAACCCTCCAAATATACCTAAAAATATCCCCATAACACCTAGGAATAGTCAAACCTAAAAATATCCCCATAATATCTAAGAAATAAATATATAACATCTCATAATATCTAAATAAGATAAAATAAATATCCACACATAAGTGGGTGGGGAAAACACATGAAATAACTAAATAAAAATGAAATAAATTACCTAGGTGAACATGAGCTAAGGTAAACAACCTACTCTAACACCCTCCTCAAGTGAAGCTAGGTGTCAAAAAATAAAGTGGCATATCCATAGTATGAGTCCCGACAACAAGGCCTGATCGGGTACTCATGTATAATGTGTATCTAGAAGCTCTCAAACCAGAAGATGGAAAACCATGTGGAAAAAAACCATTCAGATAGAAAGAGAGAAGAAGAAGTAAGAATGAATCTAAAGAGTGCTCCCAAAAACCCTCAAGGATGATGAGCTCCATGAAGAAGTGGATGCCTCTACGATGAACAATGTGTCTCCCACGAGGAAGAAAGTAGCCATGAAGCATTCACTGAATGTCTTCCCACTCCAAGTGAGTGTGAGAATACGGGAAAAAAATTTAGAATGATGAAGTAGAATTCTTCAAACTGATATGAAGCGAAGAATATGTCACCAATGAATTATGAAATGAATATCCATGAATGTAGAAGGCCAAACCAACACCAAAATAGGGTAGAATATAATCCCAATAAACATCCAAAATAATAATGTGCACAAAACCATGAGTGTGAAAAAGTGGAAGAGATGTGTGAAGAGCATCCATCAAGGAAGAATCACCAATGTCTTGTTGCATAAGTGATGAAGAGACCATGGAAGCAACAAGAGAAAGAAGTGGAGGCTTAGAAGCCTCGAAAGAATCAATGCGGTCTTTAGGATCTCCAAGTGGGAGTCCAACCGAAGATAACATATTTGTATCCAACTCTTGCAAGAGTACATCCAATGTAAAAGAAATAGGATAAGTTCATTTTTCAGATATAATATATGATATTGTTGCACTTTATTTTGTATATTTATTTATAAGTTTATGCTATCAATTTGCTTTTAGATTATTGTTTTGGTTGAATGTGGTGTTTTGTTAACACCTGATATCCTTGTAGCTTGGAATGATTAGATTATCGTTCCTTGTTAACACGGTCTTCAGGATCTCCAAGTGAGAGTCCAACCGAAGATAAAATATTTGTATGCAACTCCTATAGGAGTACATCATCCAATGTAAAATAAACAAGAGAAGAAAATGGTGGACAAGGTGGCTCACTCAAAGGAGGGCACACCAAAAAAGGGTCCACAAAGGAAGAAGTACATGGAGGAGATACAATGTATACATCATCATCAAATAAATAAGTGATCTCCTCATGCATGTCAAGAAAATCATATGTGTGAATCTCAATGAAGAGAGAGGCAACACCATCCAAGAAGTCATTTATATGTAAGGATGAAACATGCCATTAAATATTTTTTGTATATGTTGCAACATCAACATGATCATCCACATAAAAAAAGTGTGGATATGTGTCCTATAAAATATTTGAAGTAGGTATTGTAGCATCAACTTAATCATCCAAAACATCATGAGATAGTGACTCCATAAGAAAATATGGAATGCCACAAATGATGTTCTCCATGCAAGCAATAGTAAGAGAAGGTGCTTTGGTTAAAAACTTTCTTCTCAACATATGATAAGCAATATGAGGTGTGTTATTATGAACTCCAATAAATTTTTGAAGCTTCCCACAAACTGAATAATAAAGCATGCTAGAGATCCTTAAATTATTCATGAACCATGTCCTATACTCCTTATATTTCACCATTGGTTTGGATTTTGGAGTTATGAACAAAGGATCCAAACCTTCACTTTTACATAATGAACAAAGTATCTTAAACCATGCTTCAAAAGTTTCAGCATTTGCCTCTATGCTAAGTTGAAAAAAATAAGTTTCCAAGATGTCCTCAAAAGTAGAAGAGCCCCCAAAAATCAAATACCATTATAATGTGAGAGGTCTAGTGTGATGTCACAAGGTGGTGCAAAATGCCACAAAATCACACCAATGCACAAATTAATCTTCTGAACTCTAAAAAAATCTCCAAAGGAATTTCCAAAATAATCCCCTCCTTAAAATAAATGAGGAAGATTGGCACAAGAGGATGCACCACAACAAAGCAAGGGAAGTCAAAGATAAAGGACTCCTCAAGTACAACAATGTGTAGGCTTTGCCAATATTGAACACCAAGTAAGCTGATCACAAAGGTCTAAACTAAGTGGACAAACAACAAATGAAGGAATATGGGACTTTATAAAAATAGTCCATATATCGGTTCAAATTCAAAAACCTTTTCACAATGCAATATTGAGAGCGCAGTCATAAAATAATCATAAATGTCTAGATACAGATCCAAACAATCTTAAATTTAAGAGACATATCAAAAACATGATTTTATAGGCCTGGAAAAAATTCATTAAGCAACTCCAAATATTTCTCCCAAAAGAATGAGTTTACTAAAAATAGTAAAATCACTGTAATAGTCTGAATATGAATCCAAATGCTCTAAAATTTTATGGGAAGGTCTATTAGCTGATTTTTACACATTCTGTAAAACAATATGCAAAAAATTCGAATCTTTGATGAAGATATATGCAAATTACTAAAAAATTGTAGGTTTTTATAAAATCATGATAACTTGAAGAATACTTATCTAAATGAGGTGAAAATTTGGGCACAAATTATATGAATGCATATACAAAATTTAAAAAAATATGGAAAAATTAACATTCTATCAAGAGATATATGCAAAATACAAAAACGGGTTGTATTGGTGACCCTACCAAAAAAAATTTCTTAGGAAAAATCCAAGGGAATGAGGTTCTTGTTGTTGATGAGCACCAGAAATGCTCATTTTATATACACTTTTAAAGGCATCATTATTGGTTTAAATTAGCATTTAAAATGTATTTTTATATAGATTTTGCATATAATTGATAGAAAATGAAGTATTATGCTTGACTAGTGTTTTTAGTGGAAAGTGTGTGTAAATGCAGGTTTTTGCTACTAATATGGTGTTTTGAGTCTACATCCCATTTGGGTTTGGCAATGCACGAAGACATATTGAAAAGAACAACGGTAAATGGTGAAGGTAGATGCTTTATTCCTGACTGTTGGTGGCTCCTACTTCCCGACTATTGGTGGCACCTATTTCTTGACTATTTATGGTGCCTACTTCCCAACTATTGGTGGTGCCTACTTCCTGACTACCGATGATTGCTTCCCGACCTAGTTTTCGATGCTTGAATCCTGACCTATTTTACGGTGCTCGACTCCCATTGATGAGTTGATCGGTTGACCAAGTCAAAGTTGATCAATTGACCAAGTCAATGTTGATCGGTTGACCAAGTCAATGTTGATCGGTTGACCAAGTCAATGTTGATCAGTTGACCAAGTCAATGTTGATCGGTTGACCAATTGACCATGCACTTTTGAAGGAGGTTGTTGCACAAAAGATGAAGGAGAAATATTTGTATTTCTATGCATATTATATTTTTATGATTAAAATAGAATAAAACACTTTTATTCTATTTTGACCATGTAAACTTTTTAAAGGCATTATTTTAGGATGCATTATTCTAGGATTAGTTGTTACGTACACCTAAGGATTATTATATTTATTCCTTTGGTGAACGAACATGCTTGTAAATAAGAGAATAATATCTATTATTCTAGGATTAGTATTTACGTACACTTGAGGATTATTATATTTATTCCGTTGGTGAACGAACACGCTTGTAAATAGGGAGAATAATATCTATGTGTAAACGTATTGTAACAAATCACATTATGTGATTAAAGGAGACCATTTTATTATTGTAACAGGATTTGGCTGCGTTATATATAAGAAAGCAGACCAAAATAATATAGAGGTTGGATTGAAGAATCAAATGATCATTTTTACACAGTCAATAAAACTATTCTATTTTGCATAATTTATAAAGTTGCAAATACTCTTAATTTCATAAAGCAATATTTATGTAATTAACCGGCGGACTACCTGCGGGAGCCTAGGCCCACTCCCTATAGTAGTCCTCCCCATTTTAATTTATGTTATTTATTTTTAGTAGTTAGATTTCTCGCTTTATTTCCTGCTTTATTTTAAATTAGTTGTGTTTATTTTTCTGTACTTTTATTTCTTGTACTTTTATTTCTGCATTTTAATTTTAGCTTTAGTTTTAGTTTATTTATTATTTTTTTTGCACTTTATTTTATTTGGTTTGGCTGAATTGAAAATGAACAAACACCCCCACCAAACTAAATAGGTATAGAGGAATTCATTCCCCACACTACAGGCATATACTGTGCATGACACTCACAAGTTTACGAGCTATCCTGGGTTGAAAATTAAATGAAGGTAATTAATTGAACTATAGATTAACCAATATTTTTCCCAATAGTTGTATGGGAAAAAAATATTTTAGGAGGCTGATGATGATATAACAATGGAAGGAGAGACACAAACTGGTCAAAACCTCCACCACAAATCTGATCACAAAAAATGAAGCTTCCACACCAATATTCGAACCTACAAGAGATCACTGCACAACACTCACAAATGGATAGATGCAACACCTATTGCTCTAATACCATGAAATGAATGATAATCATATTATTCCAAGCTACAAGGATCTCACATATTAACAGAACACCACATTCAACCAAAACAAGAATTTGAAAGCATAATCTTACAAATAAATATGCAAAACAAAGAGCAACAATATCATATATTAGAATTGAAAAAGGAACTTCTCAAAAAGTACAATGCAGGTGCCTTACTTATAAAGGTAAGGATGATCAATCATAGTCATAGGATCAAGCTAAGGATGAATATCCACTGTACAAAATAAGTATGTGATATTTTCTATAGATATGTAATCGCTATGGGGAGAAAGAATCTCAACCCTCCAAATATAACTAAAAATATCCCCATAACACCTAGGAATAGTCAAACCTAAAAATATACCCATAATATATAAGAAATAAATATGTAACATCTCATAATACCTAAATAAGATAAATGAAATATCCACACATAAGTGGGTGGGAAAAATACATGGAATAACTAAATGAAAAGGAAATAAATTACTTAGATGAACATAGACTAAGGTAAACAACCTACTATAACAAATATTTGTTTTTTGTTGTTGTTTGATAGGGTCTCTATACTCCCAATTCAAATACCTTCATCCTTGCAATCATAAATTTAGCTTATCTTGCATCTAACCTTGCTTTGTTCTCTTAGAAGTGAAAGTGTCACTAGATTGTAGGTCTGGTAGAGCTATTTCTCTCTGGTTTACATAGAGTGAAAGCATGAACACTTAGAAAAAGTATCAATGGTGTTATTGCAACCTTATGGAACTTTTTTCACCAAACATTTATTTCATGCGCTTTTCTTTTTTATCTATCTGAACATGAGTTTGATTTCTCTCCAAGGGAGTCCAATATTATTTGTCAACTCAAACAAGTCCCTCTGTTATTAATCTTATTTTTTCTATTTGTTTTACAAGAAATCAAAACCACCACCAATAGGCAAAAGTGTCAGCAACCTATTCAAAAAAAAGTGTCAACGACACTTGTATGAACTAGTGGTGCTTCTACCTCTATGGCATAAATAGTTTATTACCTCCAATATCTATCATTTTAACATCCTAAGATTTAATTTTGTTTTTTGCTTGCTTGATTAGTCTCTACTTCCTATTTGTTTAACAAAATAAGCAAAAAGAAGAGAAGGAACTAGTTTAGTCTTAATCACATAGGGGGCCAACTAAATCTTTAAGCTTAAGCATTAAATTGAAATCGCATATAGCTGCATCTAGGACTTGTTTATTGCACTCTCTTGCATCCTTACCTCTAAAAGAGAAATTATCATTTACTTCCTCATCAAAAGTTAAAATAATTTTAGCTTTAGATCTTGATTGTTGCATTTGTATATTACATTAGGGCTATATTAGGGTTAAGCTTAGGAAAATAAGCATCTTAGGAGAATGTAGGTGTTCTTCAACTAATCCATCAAATGCTAAGATCAAAGCTCACAAACTACTCTTAATCTTGAGGTGATAGAGGGGAGAATTATGGTAGATCTCCAGGAGACCCTTTATGATCTCTTTCCTTGCCATATTTTTATGATCCTGATGTGAACACCACTATGGGTCCCAAGAATTTATTTGTCCAAGCTAAACCTTAATCAAGCTAAATTTTATCAAATTTTAATTAAAATTCACTTGATATTTTTTGTTTAAATTATATCATATCAAGTCTAAAAAACCTATCCAAAACTTGCTTAACAAGGGTCAAGTTGTTCTCAATAGATTTGATTCTCACTCCTCTTCTAATAAATACCTTGGAATTTTCCAAAATCTATTGTCTAATCATAATCAAAATCAAAACATAGTGAATATCATTCACTACAAGAATATCCCACTTTCAAACCAAAGAATGGTTTGGGATGATTCATTGCCCTAATGATATCTCTCACTTTTGTATTATAACTAGGAAAAAATACTTAAATCCTTCATGTAATCAACCTTCAAGACCTCATTTGGTCCTTTGCACAAAAAGAACTTCTCCCCCAAAATGACCTTCAGTAATCATCCGTTTAGGAGCTAAGGCTAAGTGCAATTTTGATTTACTTCATTAGAGTGCCTTGGATAAAATATCCCTCCTTGAGCTTCTTAATACCTCTTCGACCCATAGGGACAACTTAAAATTTTGAGAGAAAAAGTCATTCCTCAAGACCTTAATTTGAATAATCTCAATTTTGTGATGAGATCCATTGGGGTTAATCATGCAACTATATCATTCCATGAGTATGTTATAACTCAATCCTCTATGGTTGAATATCTCCCATTATACATCATAGGCCACATTGGTAATAAGTTCATCAAGTGAATCCTAGCCATCAATGGCTCTGGTCTCAAAGTGTATAGCCTAATATTCATTAATCATTTTTGGTTAACCAAACAAGATCTAGAGAAATTTGATCTTGTTATTAGGGCTTTTGACAATGAGCATGGGGATAGTGACATTATAGTCTTACCCCTTAAATCTGGACCCTATATTCTTGACTCTTTCTATGTCATGTATTGTGACTTAATCTAGAACATTCTTCTTGGAAGGCCACAGATCCATGAGATGTGAGTTGTTCCTTCAACTCTTTATCAGTTCCTTAACTATGAATATAGGAAAAAGACTTATCATATTCTAATTGAACTTAAACCCTTTGCCTACTACTAGGTGATCAAAATCAACAAAATATCATGTTTGTTGTTCTCTTAGCTCATATATTGAATCTTCCTCTTCTTCATAGCTTCCAAATATTGATGTGTTAAGGTCTCTCACCTTAAATAATTCACCTAACAATTAATCTAAAGATTAAACTTATAATTTAACCAACACCAACATTAATAATCAAAATAATAAACAACTTGTCTTGGACCTCACCAAGCTTCCTCCATCACATTAAATTTTAGGCTTTCTCTTTAGCAATAAGGATAAAATGTTACAAATAGGAATTTACTTCTTCATTTATTCCAATACTACTAACAATAAGAAAATAAATGGCAATAATATTTTCTTGGATGAATGATAGTATACTTCATACCTCTTGTTGAACTCATATTACATTCCTAAGAAGATGCTTTCTATCATGGGATATTAAGGTAAAGGACCAGGCTTATGTGAGCAGGACATCAAAGAGCCCCTACAAACCAAAACCTAGCTAGGATGCTATGGGATAGGCTATATCCTCATCCATAGTCAAACTCTTTCTGCTTCTTCTTCCAATAGTGAAGATGAAGCAAAAATTCTTTATAGGACATCATATGATGATACCATACTTTTAAATGAATTGGATTGGGGCAATGAGGATGGAAATGGGTCATTATTTCTCATAGATCGTAGTATCTCTTAATTTACATAATCTGCCAATGTAAATCTCTTGAACTTAGCATATCTCAAGTTGATTTCTAATGAAGATAATTGTGAGAGAGAGGACATACCAAATGATCCTCCTTAGGATGACCCCTTGGACTATCTAAGTTAAAAAACTTCTATTTTGGTGGATCTTTTCCTCAAATTATGAATATTTCTATATCATAAGAAATCGACCATAGCCAACCATCCTTAGATCCTATAAAACCTGAGAGCCTAAGAGTGTTGCTCACTCCTCCTCAATTGAAAGATAAGTCTTGTATTTTCATTGAGAAAAAATAGATATTGGTATTGGGACTCCTAAATATCCCAAGATACTTAAGCTAGGCAAATTATTGACCATAATTGAGCATGAGGAGCACACCAAGATTTTGACAGAGTTCAATAATATCTTGACTTGGTCCTACACTAATATTCTAGGTCTTGATTCTTCCCTACTTGTCCACCACCTAGTCATCACTATTGGTGTAAAACTTGTAAAGCATAAATTATAGAAAATACATCAAAAAGTCACTTTACTAGTCAAAGAGGAGCTCTAGAAACTCTTCAATATTAGACTCATCAAAGCTATAGACTATTCTAACTAGATCTCTAATATCGTTATTATTGTCAAAGAAACAAATAGTTAGAGTTTGCACAGTATTTTGGGACATCAATAAAGCACATCCCAAGGATGACTCCCCTTTGTCTACTGTTAACATGATCATCAATTTTACTGTAGGATGTACAATGTTGTCTTTGATGGACAAAGTCTCAAGCTATAATTATATCAAAATACTCTTAATGACCAAACCAAAAAAACTTTCACCACCTTGTGGGAAACCTTCTACTATCAAGTGATGCCTTTTGGATTGAACAACATAGGAGCTACCTACCACATATCCATGATATACATCTTTCATGACATGATATGTGATATCATGGGAGATTATGTCAATGGTCTTCTTGGTCATTCTTTAGAATTTCATGTTTGATACCTAAGGCATCTATTTGAGCAATTGTAGGAGTGCAAGGTACACTTAAATCCTCAAAAATACATCTTTGGAATTATATCAAGGAAGTTGTTGGGATCTATTATATCCCAATGTGGCATACAAGTTGAGCCTAATAAGATATCGACTATCATCTATATGCCATGCCCTTGAACTCTAACCCAACTTAGGAGTATCCAGGGAAAGATCCAATCCATCTAAATATTCATCTCCCAACTTGTTGATGAGTGTCAACCTTTCACCAAGCCTTTGAGGAATGATGCAGTCTTCGATTGGGACATTGACTATCAAGTGGTATTTTATGCTCTATAATCCTATTAATTGTTTTCTCTTGTCCTTATTCCTCCCAATCCTTATAAAACCTTATTCCTATATATAGAAGCAATAGGTCACACCTTAGAAAATATGTTGGTGCAGTGCAACAACGAACATAGAGAGGAAAAATTTTTCTACATTAGCAAGAGTTTGGTCAATCATGAAGTCTACTATACCCCTTTAGAGAATATTTGTCTATCCATAGTGTTTTATTTCTAGAAACTTCAACACTACATGCTCAACCATAAAACCTATGTCATCACAAGGGTCGATACCTTATTATATCTCATGTCCAAGTCTCACCTCTCAAGATAAACCACTAAGTGGGTCATTACACTTAGCAAAATCTATCTTGACTTTATCATCCAAAAGTCTATAAAATATTAGGTCATTTCTAATCAACTAGTAGGCATGCCCTTGGAAACTAGCCATCCCTTAGACATAGACTTCTCGAATGAGTCAATATTTAGCCTAGAAGTAGATTAACCTAACTCTTGGAATCCATACTTTGATGGTGTTTATGTGTCAGAGGAGGAGGGACACGGGTCATATTGATCACTCCTTAATAGCAAGTTATCCTTTGTCCTTTAAGATTAAGTTTTGTTATACCAATAATACTTTAGAGTATGAAGCTCTTATCCTAGGGATTTTCATAATATTAGTTTTATAGGATATAACACTCTTTCTCTTTGGATATTCCTATATTTTAGTCAACCAAATAAATGATGTTTATCAAACTAAATATGAAAATCTCAAGCCATACAAAAACACTATCACTAAACTAATCGCTATTTTCAATAAAATCACCATTACAACTATCCTTAGGTCTAGTAATCGCCATGTCGATGATATGGCATTGGTTGCATCCCTTATCCCCTTAGATCTAGATGAAAAACAAGCCATGATAATAATTTGAAAAATTAGGGAACCTTCAACCTTAGAGCCTAGTCAACTTCCTTTAGGAGTTTTTTTGTAAAAGGAACTCCTTCTTATGATCCTTGGTACAAGGATTTCTTTTTATTTAAGCTTTTTTAATGAGAGCAATTAATAAAAGCTTAGAATGGAGAGCTTCAAGACTTTTAATATAAATACCCTTAGGGACATCATATTGCTTGATGATTTATAATGAGTATAAGAACCTTAGACAACGTGTCTGTGGGTATGTCATCATTGGTGATATCTTATATCTTCATTCTCTTTCTGGCATTCTCCTTAGGTGCATAGCTTTAAATAAAGTCCAAAAAAATTTCAAATAGGTCCATGATGGATCATGCAATGGTCACTTTAGTGGTGTTTCCATCACCAAGAAACTAATATGAATGGATTATTGTTTAACCTCCATGAAAAAGGATGCTTGTAACTATGTTAGGAGGTGTGATAAGTGTTATAAGCATGAAAATCTTATACACACTCCATCCCAAGTACTCCAACCCTTGAATTCTCCTTTATATTTTTTCTTTTGGGGTTTAGACATCATGGGAAGATCAACCCAATATAGTCTGATGGACATAAGTTCATCGATACTGCTATTGAGTATTTCACTAAATGGGTTAAAGCCATACCTTTAGCCTCAACCACTAGAGTCAAAGTCTCCAAATTTACCTTTAACCAAATCCTTAGCCATTATGACATCCCATCTATACTAATATATGACAATGGAACATCCTTCAAGAACAAGGATATCCAAAATAATTGTGATAAATACAAGATTTAGCACAAAAATCCAATGCCTTACTATCCTCAAGGAAATGTCCAAGCTAAAGCTTCTAACAAAACTCTTGTCAAGATCTTAAAGAAGGTTATCAACAAAACTAGTTAAACTTGGCATCTCCAACTATATCCTTCCTTGTGGACCTATCACACTAGTGTCAAAACCCCATTGGTGTGATACCCTATGCTTTAGTTTATGGAACTAAAGTTATCTTCCATTTTGATCTAGAGGTGACTTCCTTGCGTATTTTGTTGCAAGACTACTCTATTAGAGACAAATGTCAACTCACCCATCTTAGCAAGTTGGAACTACTTCATAAAAAATAGATCCATGTCCTAGAGAAACTACAAGTCTACCAAAAAAGGCTTAAACATACCTATAACAAGAAGGTACAATCTCATTCCTTTGAAATTGGTGATCTCATTATTAAAGAGAATCAAAAGAATGCCAATGCCAAACTGATCTAAAACACAAATTTGAGCCTAATTGGCTAGGTCCATACATAATAACTACAAGCATGGTTTAGGTGCCTACTATCTTTTCAAGCTTATTGAATAAGAACTTAAAGAATCAATAAACATAATGCATGTTAAAATACATTACATTTGAGTCTATATCGGTTGCCTATTTCTTTTAGCTTGTCATTGATTGTTTGCATTTACCTAATTTCATATATGCCTATATGTATGTGCTTGTTCTTGTTTGGGATTACCTATTGCATATTGATTTAGGAATATATGATGACATGAAAATAATGATCTTAGCTAGGGTAGCTAATTTTTATTAAATTAGGTGACTAAAGTGAGTGAATCATCCTAGTTCCATCTTTGCAAATCAAATTAGGGTTTGTGTAATCATCTATCATTATCATCAATCAATCTCTCTCTATATCAATCTAGTTTACCAATTTTTTTTTTTTGTAGATAAGATACTATAGCATTAATACCGGGTTTTATAGGTTGACCCAAAACCTTTTACAAAAGTCAGCCCAGGACTATTGATGAACATATCCTTACTAAGGATCCTATATATCTAAAATCTACATGTCGCCAAAGCCATTACATCTGGTAAGGCACATAGCCTGTTATCAAAAAGAAACTTCCCATACAATATTTTGGGCATACCCTGAGAAAACACACATGCATCATAATTACAAAAAAGAAACAGACATGGATCCCTTCCTTGAGACAATGGAGAAATAAAAATCTGCAGAAACACATAGCAGAGTACTGAAAAAACTCCCACAAGCTCTGTATTGACAGTTACTCTTAATAATTCTTTGGTAATTGTTTTCTTCCATTTATGACATGCTTTGGTACCACATACTATCTTGGCCAATCAGCCTTGGAGAAGTGAACCTGTTGGCTAGATTTATGGCGGTGGCTATTTGGTGGTCCACGTGGCTTTGGTTCGAAGTCTTATATTGTCGTTTCTTTCCTTCCCTATGATTATCAACCAACCTCAAATTACTAATACGACTAGGAGCCATGTTATATGACATGTGACTGTCCCCATTAGTCTTTGTGGTATTTCCAAGCAGTATCCATGAAGAATGACAGATCAAATAATTTTTATTGTGAGTCCAATTCAAAAAAGAGAGGAGAATACTCCTAGCCTTCGAACTTACAGTGCTTCCCTTGTTGGTAAATTCGACTATCATTCTTGGAATTCTTGTTGAATAAGCTACTCTACTTCACTCGGGACACCATGTTCCCATTTGAAAAGTCTGTCACCATCGACACCCAAATTGGCCAGCTTATTAGCAATTTTTTTAGCTTCTCGAAAGACATGTTGGGCTTTTCTATCTTGTCTTCCCTGGAAAAGGATCCTAGCCTCTTCAACAATTATTTTAATCCTCCAAGGAGGTGTTTTCCAATTATTAAGGAGATTTATAACATGCTTAGAGTCTCCTTATATGATCAAATTGCCTTATAAGTCTTGAGTCATTTGAAGGACTCTCCACATAGCTCTAGCTTCAGCTTCGTTGTTCATCCTTGTTCCCAAATATTAGGAAAATGCAAGCATCATATTCCCATTATGATCTCACGCAATACCACTAGTGCCTGCTTTTCCAGGATTTTCCTTAGCTGCTCCCTCAAAATTAAGCTTAAACCAACCCGTAGGAGGTGGAGACCACTTAACATTGGCTTTGGGGTTGACTACCCTAGGCACAGACTCATCTAACAAGGTTAAGCTTAAATATTGAGCAATCATGGTCTCCTGCAGATGAGGTTTACAACTATCAAAAGGGATAAGGTTCACATTCTCATTGGCAAAGGATAGGATCCTAGCAATGATAGTTTTATGATCATGGATAGACTCATTAAAGACTTTATGGTTCCTTTCTAACCACACCTGCCAAAGATAGTGATTGAGAAAAATTTTCCACATGTATCTAAGTCTTTGGCTTGAAAATGGGTAAGGCCACTGGATGAAAAAATCAAGTACGATGGCTAGTTTAACCCATGAAATATTGAAGGCCTGAAAAACCCCACTTAGGACAATCAAGGAAAAAGGGCACTCAAGGAAAATGTGATAAATGGTCTCCTAATTAGCCCTACACAGATAACAAGGATTAGTGATAAAAATACCTTTACGCATCATATTATCAATGGTTAGAATTCTTCCTTGGATAACCAACCATGAAAAGACTACAATTTTTGGAATTAAATTTTTTATCCAAACTAAGTCCTTTTGGAGGACAAAATCCTCATCATCAAGCATAAGCTTGTAAGATGATTTAACAGTGAACTGCCCATTTTCCGTAGGAGCCCAGGTCATTTGATCTTCCTTAGGTATCATGGGGATAAAATATTGCACGAGAATGTTTCAAAGATCATTTGCTTCCGCTTGAAATCCCTGAATTCTTATTTGTTTCCACTTCATTCTACCTTTGCCCTCAACCATATAATCAAAGACTTTTCTACCAATGAGTTCTTCTGTGATATCTTTGATTCGGGCTAAGTTAAGATATTGCGATAGTGGTTCATCCTTAGCCCACCTATTATTCCAGCAATTTATCTTCTCACCATTGCCTAAAACCCATATTAAACCTTTTTTGATGATTTCCTTACAATTAAGAATTGCTTTCCAAAAAGCAAAACCTCTAATTGGAACTGAGTCACTTAGAAATTTCATATTTTGAAGATACTTTTGTTTGATGATAGTTGTCCATTCATTTTATTCACCAGAAATGAGATGCCATGCCTACTTAGCTAGTAAAGCTAAATTTATATGAGCAATTCTCCTCAGACCTAAGACCCCATTTTCCCTGGGTCTGCACACTTTGGTCCATCCTACAAGGTGTATCCTTTTTTCTCCTCTGATCCAGTCCATAAAAATTCTTTTTGGAGTTTCTCAATTTTTTGGAAAACCTTCACAGGGGCTTTGAAAATGGAGAGGAAATATAATGGAATGCTCTGAAGAGAGGCCTTAGTGAGGGTCATCTTTCCTGCTTGAGATAGAATATGACCTTTCCATCCAACAAGTTTTTTTTTGAATTCTTTCAATAACCCTGTCCCACATTGACTCTCTCGAAAACCAATGAAAAGAGGGAGACCAAGATACGAAGTGGGAAGGTTTGCTATATCACATCCTAAAATTTTTGCAATCCTTCCTTGCCTCTGAATGGGGGTGTTCAAGAAATATAACTTGCTTTTACTGAAATTAACTTTTTGACCAGCAACGTCCTCGTAGAGTTGTAGGATGTATTTAATTATTTTGGCCTCAACCACTGATGCCTTAGTCAATATAAGGGTATCATCGATGAATTATTGGTGAGAAACAACCCTAGTGAGATATGTTTCCTTGATTCCCGATATTAGCCTTGAATTGCAAGCATTTTACCTAAAGCTTCTACCACAATGATGAATAACATGAGGCTGATAGGGTCCCCCTACCGAATTCCTCTACGACTTTGAAAGTAACCAGCAGTTGTTCCATTAACTAGAATCAAGAACCATAATTTAGAAATACATTATTTGATCAAATTAACCCATTGGTGGTGAAAACCAAACTTAAGGAGGACAACAATCAAAAAGTCCTAATTTAGCCTATCAAATGCTTTGTTCATATCAAGCTTGAGGGAAAAAATAGACCTGTTAGTCTTATGAGCAGAGTGCAGAGCTTCATGAACTATGATAACTCAATACAATATTGACCTGCCCTGGATAGAGCTTCCCTGGCATGGATCTATGATGTGGGATAGAATATTTCTCATTCTATTTGCAATGGCTTTAGTTAGGATCTTGTAAGAAACATTGCATAGACTGATTGGCCTAAAGTCAGCCATAGATTTAGGGGTTTTCTTCTTAGGAATTAAAAAAATAAAAGTAGATTTAATACCTTTTGGGATATGATTACTTGCTTGGAATTCTCTGACAACAAAAATTACATCCTCACTTACGATGTCCTAAAAAGCTTGATAGAAACGAGGGGGAAAGTCATCGGGTCCTGGGGCTTTTTCTGGCTCCATGCTAAACAAGGCTTCCTTAATTTCCTCATCAGAAAAGGGATCTAGAAGCTTAAGGTTTATATCTTCATTTATTATGCTAGGAATGGATTGCAAGAGAATATCTTTGGCCTCCTCATTGCATTGCGATTCTTGACCAAGGATAGAATTGAAATAAGTTATTGCCTCCTTTTTTATTTTTGTTAAGTCTTGAGTAATAGAACCATCTATTTTTTTTTTAATTTTATCTTGTTATTGCTTCTGTTTCTAAGAGTGGTGACGTGAAAAAACTTAGAATTTGAATCTCCATATTTCAACCAAAGAGCTCTTGATTTTTACCTCCAATAGATTTCCTCACAGGCCAAAATGTTATGAAACTCTACTAGTTTTGTTCATTCATTTTGCCTAGTAGTTTCATCAGCATCACCATGTTGGATCCTATGATCAATTATCTTCAAACTTTCAACAACCTTTTTTTTATTTTCAAAGAGGTTCCCAAAGACCTCTTTGTTCCAAGTTCAAATATTTTCCTTAACAAACTTTAATTTGCCAGCAAGTTTAAAAGCTGCACTACCCTTGACAGGTTGTTGCCACCACTGACTTAAGTTATCTTAAAATGGAATGTTTAATCCACATAGATTGAAATCTGAAAGGTTTCTTGAAGGATAGAGAGTTAGGGATCTCCAACAAAATGGGATTATTATCAGAGGCAATTTTAGGAAGGGCTTGCAGGGTAGAATCATCAAAAAAAGTTGTAGCCTCCTTTGATAGAAAAAACCTATCAAGCCTTTCTTGAATGAGATGACACCCTATCTGTTGATTACTCCAGGTATAATTTTATTCTCTAAGTTTTACATCCATCCACATTTTGGAGTTCACAAAGTCATTGAAATCATCCATGCTCTTGATAGGTGGTCCATTTCCACCCATTTTTTTGTCTGAAGGGTAAATATGAGTGTTAAATTTATATCTATCAAGTTTTCAAAAATACCAATCACCTATCACATGATGAATACTATAAATTTCATAGGTTTTGATCCCTAATCAATCAAATCAAATTCTTCTATCTCATCAATCACTACATGATGAATATTGCAAGATTTGTAGATGTTGATAGCAAGATCAATCTCATTATATTTTATATCTTATGTACTATAATGTGTGGGTGCAACTGATCAAAAACACACCTATCCTTCTAGTTGGGGGCATCATTTGTTGTTGCACCAATCAATCACAAGTCCTTTATGATAATTCTCTACAAGGTAAATCAATATAAGCAAAAAGAGTTAAAGTTTTTATTTAAAGGTAGAGCATAAGTGCCTTAAGCATTTGGTAAATCAAAAGTCATTTAGGCATCTACTTAAAGGTAAATATCTAATCAAAATTCTTATGAGCAAATCTCAAATCAAAAGTCCTACAGGTAAATCTAAATCAAAAGTCCTACGAGCAAAGCTAAATTAAAAGTCCTATGAGCAAATCTAAATCAATAAGTCCTACAAGAAAAGCTAAATCAAAAGTCCTATGGGTAAATCAAAATTTCTTTAGACATTTTTCTAAAGAAAATTTATTTTACTTTTTATGTTTGTACATATTTTTGTATCATAGCAGCTAACCAAAAGCCGTCTAGGTAAAGCTAGCTAAAGTTTCAATGGGCAAATCTCAAAACTAACTAGAAGTCCTTTGAGCAAAGCTAATTAAAATCCCCTAGAGAATTATCTTAGCATAAATCTATATGTATATTTGTACAATATAGATCTCCTCATGCATCCTAAAAATATCTTAGCATAAATCTATAAATCTATATGTATATATGAAAAAAGGTGGAGCTCTTGCTCCCCCATGGTCCTACCATCCATATAACTTGATTGACATGATCTAAATGATAAAAATCATCTTACCACCTAATATAATGCTTATACAACCACGAAATGATTTACATTACGTATAAATTATCTATAGCCTCTATGCTACCACAAATACCCCTTTGTGAAGCCTCCCCTACCTAACCTCAAACTATTGGCCCCACCTATATACAACTAGTGTCTCTTGATCATCCATCTACCCTAGCAACATTGGTGGCCTCATAATGACTATACGCTCCTAGGCCCACACTTGAAGTAGTGTGTAACATGTCTGGATATGCCCTTCCTATAGGAAATTCCATGCAACATATGATATAATCATGCTAGCACCGTTAGTCCCCCATGCAAAGACAATCTATTGGTATTATATATCCACCACCACCTCTGCCTAGTCCTAGTACACCATCCTATTTCTTGTGCCACTGAGCAAGACTTTAAAAACCAACATTTACAATAGGATGGTCTATCTATCTAAGTGGCCCCTAACATATGCAACATTGATGCCAATAACCAAGTTAACAATCAAGAAGTCTGCATACCCTATCAACCTCTATAGAGCACTCCATTGGTCTTGCCCTATGTGCACCTTTGCCCCTCTAATAAGGACCCTTATAATATATCATACTACCTCAAGTATGATAATCATCTTGTCAATTGGAAGCTGAAATATATTCATCTTTGAATACCATCTCTTAGCCAATGCTATCAATAGTGTTTAGTCAAACTCAACTTTGGGCATTAGGGCTATGCAATACAACCCTACTATAATTAGAAGTGCATGATCTATGAAGTTCAAGAGCCCTTGGATTTTCTATAGTGCATAGTGTCATCTCTTGATAGCTTTTGAGGCCTAATACTTAATGTAAATCTCACAAGAAAATAATCACAGAATCAAATATAATAAAGTTGAAATATAATAAACTTGATAAAGATAACTCATAAAATATAAAAAATAACTCATAAATACTCACAGAATAATCACATGGATATGCTCACAATATTGCTCATGAAAATACTAAAAATGCTATTGAATAAAGGTCTACTAATGCATGCAAGAAGCTATGCATTTTCAATACCAATTACAATGCTTTATCACAAATATATAATTGTATGTGACTCCTCATATGGTGCACTCTTGAACTTCACTCTTCTTTGTAACTCTTCACTTTCCTATTCTAAGGACACATGTGCACTCTTACATAATGGATAATTTTACACATTTACACTCACAACACTTGCACACATAATTACACGACACTTGTGCATTTACTACACATTATTACATTACATGAAATATAAACTCACACTCTAATCTAATATACACACCTAATCTAATAATGTACCAAGGTGGTACATTGGCATGTACTAAATAATGTAATATTCTCCAACACCCCCTTGTATTACATTATTTGGTTATTGAAGACTTTAGTCTTCCATACAATCCTCCAAAAGATTAATGTCTAGATACTTCATGTAAAAGTCTTCAACATGATCTTCATCTTCATATGACTTTGTAATATATTTGGTTTTGACCAGATCTTGCTTCTTCTTGATTGTCTCCATATTTGATTTTTGCATTGGTCTTGAGTCTTCAAGATTTGTTAGATAGCCTTGTTGAGCAAGAGACCTAATTACTTCACAAGTCCATTTTATTTTTTCTTCCTCTTTGAATGATTTTCTTGCCTGTTCTTCAACACTTTCATGTTTGCATCCATTGTTAGTAAATACTTCAAAAATAAGTTTTTGAAATAGACAATCTAATATGAATGTTAGAGTCTTTTTAGATTTGTTGTAATACTCCTTTTTGTGACAGAAGAAAATGGAAGAGTGTGATTTTATTCCATAATATTTACATGGATGTAGATGCCAACAATTTGCTTCTTCATGTCCAACTCTATTGCAATAAACACATCTTGAAAATATTTTTGTTTTCTTGGATATTTCAAGTTCATCTATTTTTTGACAAAATAATATAACCACTCATGTACAATTAAAGCTATTTTGACTTTACCTATTTCATAGATATCTTCAAGAGTTTTAGATTTTGTATCTGGAATAGTAACAAGATTCAATGATTTATCTTCTTGATATTTTTGAATACTTGTTATTGTTCTTTTATCAAAGCTTTCTGCCAAATTTTGAAAATAGTTTCTAAGCTTGTTCTCTATATCTCCATTATAATAGTCATTAATGAATTCTTCCATTATACCTTATATCTCCCTAGTTTTTGAATGACAAATTTCAAGTTTCCAAGTTTGTCAAGAACCTTTGTAGTTGAATACCTTATGACTCCCTAATTAATTAGAAACTATAAAACTAAGAATTTTACAAATTTTAATAATTCCTAAGTTTGAAGTAGAATTCTATATCTCTTCATAATTAAATTGTTTACAAATATTATTTGTCTTTTCAAGACTATCTTCAAAAGGAAAAGTTTTTAATAAAACTTTAATAGCTACTTATCACTTCTAATTAGTCAATAATTTAATTAATTTAACACTATGCCTTATCACTCCTTATAAAGCTTCTAAAAACAATTAAATAAAGTAGTCAAATAACCTTTTTTGAAATAACTTCAAATTTAAATATACTAATGGCTATTTATCACTCCAAATATTTAAAAAACAACTAAGGTATTAATTTCCTTGTTATCCCTCCATTAAACTTAATAAACCTTAGAAAAAATAGTAATTAACATTATAAAATTCTTATTCCTCCTCTTAACCTTAGAAAAAATTAAAAAATAAATTATAAACCCTAAATTACCTCCTCAATGATGTGTCTGCTTGAAAAACATTCACTGAAACTATTGTGCTTTCCTTATCTACGAACGTGTGAGGTTTGGATGATCACTTGGATTTGAACATGTGAGGCTTTAATCAAGATTATTTACATGAATCCCGATTTATAAATTCTCATAAAACATTTCAAATGCTGCCCCATCCATATTCCTTTTATCATGTGGTAATCTAGAAAAATGCATGCAATATTGGTTGGTGTTTGAAATAATTTCAAACGTTCTAATGCTTGGAAAATAGTAATACTTGGTTGCCCTTCAACTACCTAGTATTTGTGCTCATAAAACAATTTCACTTCCCTTTCTTTGGTACTTAACATTTGACTTACATGGCTCACTATTTGAGCTTCTCTTTCACCGCGTCTTGATGAAATTTGATTTCTCCTTAGCTGATAAATATTTGAGCTCTCAAAGTGATGCTTCACATTTTATTCCTTGGCTATGTATGATGCAAATGTTTTAGCTTGTCTCAACCCATGACACTTGCATTACTAAGTGATGCTTGTGCTTATCTATGGTGCTAGTAAAATTTGATGGTGCTTAGACTTCTCAACAATGTTGTCCTCCTTGTTGACATGTAATTCCACTATGGCGATGTTTGCTTTGATGGCACTATTTGCCTAGATAGCACTTGTCATCTTGGTGATATTTACTTTCATTACGGCTTCTTGATGGCATCGTTTTCCATGATGGTGCTTTTTCACCTTTGCTTCCACACTGTTCTTAAAAAGCACCGTGTTGTTGGTCATCTAAATGACGTTGTATATGTATTTTTTTATGTTGATTGCCTAGATGGTGCTATATCCTATGATGACACTATCTACTTGGCACTGTATTCTGTGATGACACTGCTTGTCTAAGTGGTGCTTATCTCCTTGGGATTTTGAATACTGCGAGTGCTATTGCACTTCTTCAACCCTTTTGATTATTTACAATAACACCTTTTATGGTGCTACGTTTGGCTAACTCTATATAATGCTTATCTTGGATCAATAGCACAAATGATGATTTCCTATTTATCCTTTTATCAATATTGCACTCTTTAATCTCTTCGTCTAATGTTGCAGTTACTTGTTTTGATTTCTTATAGATGCAAATATCAAGCTTTTTACTATGGTGCAGAAGATTCTAGTATAATTTCTTCAAGAACAACACTCTTAAGACTTAAAATCTTATTTATTTCCTGCATTTAGTAGGATCTTGATTTTTTATTTATCTTATTCTCTTGTGGCTATGCCTTGACTAAAAAAATTATATTATTTTTCTCTTGTGGACTTTACAAATTTGTTGTCTTCTTTATCTCCTTTGTTGTCCTTGTGACATTCAAAAAATTTCTTGTTTTTTTTAACTATTGTTCTTAGAAAAAAATTATATCCAACTTTTCTTTTTGCTTTAAATCTTCTTACTTGCTATTAATATAGCTCCTATGACACTCTAACTTGATCATGTTTTCTCTCTAACTCCAGATATTAATCCTTGCACTTTGGTTCATATGAATAGAACTACTATGACACTTTTTTACTATAGCGCTACTATGGCACTCCACTTATAGATGATAGTATGAATGTTGCCTTGCTTGTTATCCTTCATTCTTCAATATTTGTAGTTTTGCATTCTTCAGACTTTGGTAAGATGCTTGTCAATATTCCTTGTTGTTCTTCTAGACACTATATATTGCCTTCAAGATTTATCATTGTTCTTTGATTGCTACCCTTGTGCTTAGTTCAATTTTGAGCATTAATTTGCTTGAATAATACTTATTCTTTTTTCTTTCGTGAACATTGTACTCCATTTATTCTTGACTTCTTAGACTTCTCAAACTTTTATTATGTTGTTCTCTATTTCAAGTCAATATTTCTTATCCAATGACTTGTAGAACAAAATTTCTATTTTTATGATGAACCTCTTTTAATGAGACTCATTCACTTCCTTCAATCTCTAACGAGACCTTATCTAATGGATCTCATTTCTCTGTATTATGAGCTTGTCATCAAATGATGAAAATTGTCCCAAATCCAACAATATTCTTTCCTTAATTGAATTTGAAGCTTTCTCTTAAATGTTATCCGTTTGGTCTTTTATGATGCTTTGCATCAATCTATTATGCTACCTTTTGTATGCTAGCTTCAAGTCTTCTTGTTGTGGTGCTATTGTGGTGCTTCACTTGCTTATGGCAATACTATAAATGTTGTCTTACATTATCTAAACTTGCAGTCCTTCTATGTTGCTTTCAATGTAGATTCTACCTATGTATCTAGCTTTATCTTTTAGCTATTCTACCTTGTGTAGTTCTTATGTTATCCTTTAACTTGGATTGTCCTCAAGACTTTATGTTGTCTTGAAGTCTTCTTGCTACATTTAGGTTCTCTCAATGGTTTCTTTTATTTTAAGGACCAACCTATCTTCAGTCTTTAGTAGGACATTCTTCTTGGGTATCTGAATCTGCATTCAATGGGATATTTTCCAAGTCTCATTTGTTTGCTTATAATGGAACCTTTTTCAAGTCTCCTTTCTTTATCAATATCAAGGTCTATCTCCAAGACCTAAAACTATGTTGTAGAATGCCTTCTATTTTGAATATGTTCTTGGAATAGGTAAACTCAATCTACCTCAAGATTATCTTTTACTACAACAAATTCTTATACAATTTTCTTTATCAAAAAATTCTATAAAAAACTTTTAAATAATCTAAAGTAGAATGACAATGACCAAATTTTACCTTAAGTTGGTTCTTCTAAAATCTGAATCTTTAATATTCATTAGTTGTCCTTCAACCTAGTGGAAATACCTTAGTTTCACTGATTTTTCTTCAACTCAGTGGAAATACTTTTCTTCATTGAATTTTCTTGCCCAACAGAAATATCCTTAGCTTCACTAGGTTTTCTTATCCATTGGTAATATTCTTAACTTCACTGGTATTTCCTTAGCCAGTGGTAATTTCCTTAGACTTTTTGTAACTTTTAAAAACCTATGCAAGTAACCTTGTTGTGGCTTTGATACCACTGATAGCTTTTGAAGCCTAATACTTAATGTAAATATTACAAGAAAATAATCATAGGATCGAATATAATAAAGTTTCAATATAATAAACTTCATAAATATAACTCAAATTATAATATCAAATAGAATATTTTCAAAAATAACTCAAAAATACTCACAAAATAATCACATGGACATGCTCACAATATTGCTCATTAAAATATTGAAAATGATATTGAATAAAGGTCTACTAATGCATGCAAGAAGCTATGCATTTTTAATACCAATTACAATGCTTTGTCACAAATATATAATTGTATGTGATACCTCATATGGTGCACTCTTGAACTTCACTCTTCTTTGTAACTCTTCACTTTCCTATTCTAAGGATACATGTGCACTCTTACATAATGGATACTTGTGCACATTTACACTCACAACACTTGCACACATAATTACATGACACTTGTGCATTTGTTGCACATTATTACTTTACATGAAATATAAACTCACACTCTAGTCTAAGACACACACCTAAACTAATAATGTACCAAGGTGGTACATTGGTATGTACCAAAAAATGTAATATTCTCCAACATCTCTCCCTAAAATCAAGCAGCTAAAGTCGCACTTGCATCCAAGCCAACCCAAAGCTTTGTTAATCTTAGTAGCATAAGTAAAAACCAAGCAAAAATGCTAAAACTTGCCTAAGAGGAAAATCACCACTAGAGGTTAGTGTTGCCTAGCACAAAAGCATCATAAACATGCAATATCATCACCACTCTTTTTTGATGTATTTCTTGATATGAAAAAGATAAAATTGGACCATCTCTCTTGCTTTGCCACCTACTACTAATGCTTACACCATGCTCACATAGTGTACAAGTCTAACATGGTGAACAATCAAAATCCATATTAGAATTTGGGATCTAGAGCTCTATTTTTTCTCTTGTACATGGTGAAAATGAATTTAGTTTTATCCTCTATCTCTTTTACCCCCTCCCCTAATCCTCTCAAGTTGTTTTTATTGTTTATCCTCAATTTCTCATCATTGCACCAATCTAAATCATAATCAAGTTGAGTTTCTTTGGTTCAAATTGATTTTCCCTCCAAAATTGAAGGGGGTACACCAAGGCATGACAACATTGCAAGGGTACAGGTACACTTGTGTTCTTCACCTTTCGAATACAGAATAATTAAATTAATATCAATTCATTTAAACACCAAATGAAATATAAATTTGAATGCACAGTGAACCAAGGAAGATGGTAGTGATTAATGAAAATAATAAGTGAATCAAGGCCACTTAAGGAGGGTTGATCCTTGTCGCTAGAAGGGCTCATTACCTTTGCAAAAGCAAATATTTATTTGATGATAAAGATAATTCAAAAACCAAATCTATCTAACCTATTAATAATGATTGATTTATTCATTGCAAACATAGCCGACTATGTTTGGTGTGTGACATGACTCCTCTCCTCAGAAAGCTTTGTCCTCAAAGATGGAAATGTCAGGAAAGTACTTTCAGGTTTCCATGTAGCATCTTCTTCAAGTAGGTATGGGAAATTCTTGGATTTGATGAGATCTCAGCATGCGTGTCCTGATTTGTAAAATTGCTTCAGGCTGGAGATATATATGCCCTTATTCATCGAGTACTGGTAATTCTGATAGAGATTGTACTTTTTGGCCGATCACCTTATTGAGATAGGAAACATGAAATACTATATGTATATGAGATGATGAAGGCAACTCTAGTTGGTATGCCACTTCTCCAATGCGACACACGACTTTGTAAGGGTCGTAAAATCATGGATCCAATTTTTGATTGATCTTTATCTTCAATGACAATTGTTTGTAGGGTTGCAAATGCAGGAACACCATATCACCAATATTGAATTCTCTTTTCGAATAGTGTATGTCTTTTTGCTACTTCATACAATTTTGTGCTTGGGCCAAATTGTCTTTGATAATGCTGAGCATTGATTGACGATGTTGAAACCAATCATCTACTTGGGCCACTTTGGAAGATCCTGGTACATAATCTGCTATTGTTGGTGGCTTAATTCCTTACAATCCTTCAAAGGGAGACATCTTAATGGAATAATGGTACGAGGTGTTGTACCACCATTCTACCAAGGAAATCCAATGACTCCATTGATATTGTTTATCCTGAATAAAACATCTTAGGAGGTACCCAGATATTTGTTAACTACCTCAATTTGACCATATGTTTGTGGATGGTATGTTGAGGACATATTTAATTTGGTACCACTAAGTCGAAATAATTCTTTTCAAAAATTGCTAGTAAATATGGGATCATGATCACTTACAATATTTTTTGGCATTCCATGCAATTTGAAAATTGAGTCAATAAATACCTTAGCCACTTTGCTTGCTGAAAATGGATGTTGTAGAGCCTAGAAGTGAGTATATTTGGAAAGGCAATCTACTACCATGAAAATTATAGTTTTGCCTTCTGATTTAGGAGGACCTTCAATAAAATCCATTGAAATATGTTCCCAATATCGATCTGAAATGGGTAATGGTTGAAGCAACCCTAGTGGTTTGACTATTTTGACCTTATTGCATTGGTAGAATTCACATTCAACCACCCATTGTTTGACCTCTACTTTTAATCCTTTCCAAAAAAATGATTGTTTAACTCGCATATAAGTTTTCAAAAAACTTGAATGTCCTACTGATGGAGAAGCATGTGACTCATCTAGAATCCTTGATTTGATTGTAGAAGTGTGTGGAATATAAATGCGATTCTTCCTTCTTAACACCTTATATTCATAGAAAAAAATAGGATGCTTGGATGAACCCAAAAACAATTCTTCAATTATTTGAGCAGTTTCTATATTGGACAACCATTCTTCCTGTAGCTGAGATACCCATTGAGAACAAGGACCTAAAATAGCATTAATAACAACTTCATCTTCATATTTTCGTGATAATGCATCTACTACCATGTTTTATTTCCCTTTATTATACTGGATAACAAAATCATATCCCAACAATTTTGTTAACCACTTGTCTTATTCTGGATAAGAAAACCGTTGTTCTAGAAAGTGCTTGAGACTACTATGATCCGTTTTAATAATGAAGCATATACTGATTAAGTAGTGTATCCATTTCTCCACTACATGTAAAATAGCCAACATTTCTTTCTCATATGTGGATCTTCCCAAAAAATTCTCAAAATTTGTTTACTTTTGAATGCCAAGGGATGACCTTCCTGCATTAATATTGCCCCAATACCTGTTCCTAAAGCATCACATTCAATCACAAATGGTTTATGAAAATTTGGATTTGCCAATACTGGAGTAGTCCACATTGCTTCTTTGAGAGTCTCGAAGGCTTGAGTAGCTGCTTTTGACCAATGAAAAGCATCCTTTTTTGTAAGATTTGTGATAGGAGCTATAATTTTTCCATAGTTATGCACAAACTTACGATAAAATCCGGTGAGAGCAAAAAAACTACGAAGTTTCTTGATAGTTTTAGGTAAGGGCCAATCCTGAATTACTTTAATTTTATTGGGATCCACTGCAACATATTCCTGAGAAACTATATGACCCACTTACTCAACTTCTTAAATACCATAAGAGCATTTAGAATGTTTAACAAATAACTTTTCCTTGTGTAGTATATGAAGAACCCTTCCCACATGCAACAAATGATCATTCCATGATTTATTATATATGAGTATGTCATCGAAGAGGAATAGGAAAATTTTTCTAAGAAATGGATGAAACACATGGTTCATGAGACTCTGGAATGTGGATAGGGTATTAGTGAGACCAAAAGGCATGACTAGGAATTCATAGTGACCTTCATGGGTACGAAAAATCATTTTGGTAATATCTTCTTCCCTAACTCTAATTTGGTGAAACCTCGAATGTAAGTCCAATTTTGTAAAAAAAATTCCATGATGTAGTTCATCTAATAAATAATCAATGACAGGTATAGAGAATTTATCTTTGATGGTGATTTTGTTAAGAGGATGAAAATCTAGACACATATGCCAAGAATTGTCTTTACGATAGGCCAAAACTACTGGTGAATAATAGAGGTTGGTGTTGTGGCGGATGGCACCATGTTCTAATAGTTCTTGGACGATATTCTCAATTTTTGTTTTTTGAGGTTGGGGATATCTATAAGGACAACCATTAGGAGGAAGACTTCCTGGAACAAGGTATATGACATGGTCATGGGATCTTTTGGGAGGTAGTCCCTTTGGATCTTGGAAGACCTCATCATAGTTGGTCACAATGTTTTGTAGATCTTCTTATTGGATTTTTGTAGTGTCTTGTTCTTGCATTTCCATACAATTAATTTGAGCAATGAATTCGTGACTACCTTTTCTTAATATTTTTTCTATGCTGTGTGAAATTACTATATTTTATGGAGGAGTTGGAATTCCTTGGAGGCAAATGGTCTTCCCATTTTATTTCCATTCAAAAAAGCATTACTTGTAATTAAAATCGATCGTGGTTTCCATTTGTTCTAACCATGCAACTCCCAATATAACTTCTAAATTCTCCAAATTCATAACAAAAATAGGACCATGCCAAGTATAACTTCCCATTTGCAATAAAATTTGAAGATGTTCTAGCTATACATTGAGCACTTCCCCCATTTATAGTCGTATTTTAAAATTTATCTTGGTTGGAGGATATAGCAAAAATATCTTGATGGTTGATCATTTATGTGAAGAGTTGTTGCGATATTGAGGTCGACCATATGAATCATGTCGTATAGATGTTCCCATTTGCACCTTCTTCTCCACCAACTTGGCAATCTTTATACATGCATCTAAAGAGGATGGATCTTGTAGGTTGACTTTGACTTGAATATTCTCTTTCAACCCATTTCTAAAAGCAAATACCACCACATCGGATTGTAAGTTTCTTGCATAGGAAAGTAGGCTAGTGAATTTTGAAATATAATCCATTACTAATCATGTTTGCTTAAGTGATAACAACCGCACCATGTATAAAGATGAAGATCCTTCATCAAATCTGTTAAGAAAATATTTGGTGAAATCATCCCAGTAGATGGTATTTCCCTTCTCACGTTTGAGCCATACAAACCATTGATAAGCTTCAGTACCTAGTTTGGAGGCAACAAAAGGAACTTTTTCTGAATCTTGAATTTGGTATAAGTCTAAAATGCCTTCCATTTTAGCTATCCATCCACATGGATCATGACCCTCAAAGGTAGGCATATTAATGCATGGAAATTTGACACCATTAGGACCTCTTGGTTGTTGGTAAACTTCATCTCTATCTTGGTCCTCATTATGCCTATGTCTATGAAAGAAATTTTGGGTATTATAATTATGACCTCTTTATTGTTCATAGACTACTTCTCCATCCTGATCCTCATTGTTCCATTATCTATGGTAGCGATTTGGGTTAGGAGGGTTTGGTTGGCTTTGTTTTTCCACTAGTTGGTTCACTCCTGTGGTCAATTTGTTCATGTTGTCTACTAATGATTGCATAGTCGAGGTGTTGGTATTGGGGTTTCCTATTTTTTCATGTGTGAGGTTCTCATGGGAAGAAGTAGGAGAAGGATTTAATGCCATGGTGTTAAGCAATGGATGATTGATATAAAAACTATTAATTCGTAAAGGAGAAGAGTAATGTGCACCTTTGTTTCTAGGAGGTCTTCTTTGTGACTTTAAGATCCCTTCGTTTGAATTCTTCGAGCTGGTTAATCGATCGTCTGGTCCTTTGGTCCACCTTCCACTCATGCACTTGTCAATAAGTCACTTCTAACTAATTTCACCTTTGAATTTTGCAAAAAATTTGATGAATTTGGGTAAAAAATTAGTTTATTTTCCACTCCTAATGTCGCTCCAACTGCAACACAAAATTGTTTTTCAATGGCTAGATCTCTTTCCGTAGCATCAATGGTTTAAATTCAAAGGTCTAGTTGACTTACTACCCACGGTTTGTTTACTTCGACTTGACACCCACAGTTAGTTCACTTCAAAATTATAGCTTGTGACACAGATCCTGCTCGACAATATTACCCGACACAAGGGATGCATAACCCACGAGTATAGGATCTGATCGAAGATTGTTGGACCCACACGAAGATAGGGGACATATCTTCGAAGCGACATGAAAGACATACTAAAATTGACACGAAAGATGCAACAGGAGGACACAACGTCGAAGTGACATGAAATATGTACTTAACTTGACACGAAATATGTAATAGGGGGACAACTAGACCACTACAAATACGACATGAAAGATGTAAATGACAAACTACAATGAGAAGGGATGTGTGCATGAGAAAGCTAACCCATGTGTGACCTAAGTTACAACTTACTTTATGCACCCAACCCGTTATAAATCCTTTTACAACCCCCACACGACAAATGTAGGACAATTGCCTCAACAATAATAAAAAAATTAAAATGATTTGAGTACCTTAGCTTATAATGGATATGCAATTTTTGTTGGTGATTTGATTGGTTGTCAGCATTTACACTCGTAGCAGGTTATTTTTGACTATGTCATCGATGATTTCGCGTGATGACTTCAGCTGTTCGAATTCTCGGTTGGTCCTATTGTTCTCAACCTTTTGGCATGACGTTTGGCTTTGCACCCCCATATCTGCAATGAGAATCAAATGTTGTTATGGCCTCGATAATTCCTATGAGCGTCTAGGTTTGCAGCCTGTATCCATGCCCTTACTGAATGATGTTTCGATTTCGCTCACCAATAACGAATGCATGTCAGTACCAATCACCGCTCACCAATTAGTTTTGATCACCAATCACATTTTGATTATCACAGACTTCGCAGAGTATTATTTTTCGTTGCTCTGGTTTCATTGCGAATACGCCTGTGGTGGCACCGTGTGAAAATGGATGAATACGTTTCCCTGCCCGCTTGACTGGATCCTGATACCACATGCAAGGGTACAAGTACCCTTATGTTCTTCACATTTTGAATACGAAATAATTAAATTAACATCAATTCATATAAACACCAAATGAAATATAAATTTGAATGCACAGTTAACCAAGGAAGACGGTAGCGATTAATGAAAATGATAAGTGAATCAAGATCACTTAAGGAGGGTTGATCCTCACCGCTAGGAGTGCTCAGTACCTTTGTAAAAGCAAATATATATTTTATGATAAAGATAATTCAAAAATTAAATCTATCTAACCTATTAATAATGATTGATTTATTCATTGCTAACATAGCCGACTATGTTTGGTGTGTAACAAACATTTAATGCTACCTAATATACAAATTTTAATATCACCTATAAGTAAACAATTAAAGCATCAATCATCTTGCATCACTAACCATAAACAACAACAAACCTTTTTATCTCAAAATTGGGACATCTCTATCAATTTTGGAGGAATTTGTTATGCAGTAAATGCATCAAAAAGGGGTAAATATAGACACTTAAATCAAAGTTAATCTTCATGGTTGCCAATCCCTTCATCAATCAACAAAATTAAATCAACCTTCCTTATGCCCAAACTTGAATTGTTTATTACTCCAAGAGTGAAAATATCGAGGTATGAACAACAACATTACCGATGCTTTCATGACCTTGGTAGTGTTTTTGCCAAAAATTTGACTTTTGATCTTTTCTGCCCAACAATTAACCTTTAACAATCATGAGGTAAAATCATCATAGTGAAAGCGATGCAAACACTTTTGATCATCATGCACCAAAATCAAGAAATTTAACATTTAGTACCCTCTAAGTTTTCCACCATTAATAGATCAAACCCCTAATATCACTCGAATCAAATGTTAGACAAAAACAAAAAAAAGATACAAGGGATGAGGAAGTACAATGTATAAGTTCAAATTTAAAAGGAATTAAAGGTGTAAAGGAAGGCATGGAGGAAATTTTTAAAATAAAGGAGATAAAAAAGATCAAGTTTATTCCAAGTAAATTATATTGTTTTCCTCAAGTAGCATAAGATCCTCTCCTTGCAATATAAATGAAAGTAATGTAAAGGTTATCCATTACACTTTGGGGTTTCAAGAGCAACATAATAAAGAAATGAGGATGAAGGACATCCATAAAAATTTAGGGTTTTTAGGGCAACATAAGAAGGTAATTGCTATGGAGGAATGTCCTTGCACTTTTGGGTTTTCAAGGCAATGCAAAGCAAAAATTGTTTTTGAGGTTATTTCATGTACTTTAAATCTTTCAAAGCAAGATAAACATATAGATGATAAGTCTCATTATGAATAGTATAAAGAAAATTGAAAAGATTGATGAAAATAAAAGTGTTTTTGAAAATGAAAACAAAAGAACCTAAGAAGAAAAAAAGAGAAAAAGAAACTCAAAGAACATTAATATAGAAAAACAAAAGCAAATATTACAAGTGTTAACAAGAAAAGTAAGGCTAAGCACAAAAATAAAAACAAGAGGCAATGACAAAAATGATATCTTGGAATAATAGGGGCATGAATAAGACCCCTAAAAAAAGTATTAAGGAATTGATAACTTCTTATAGCCATTATATTTATAGAGATGAAAATCGGGTAGTAGATATTTTAACCATTTCTAGTGTTGTTTTTTAACTTAACAAAATTTAAATTATAAAAGGCAGTTTAAGAAAGATGAAAAATATCATTAATATAAAGAGAAATAAAAAATATCAATTAATAAAAAAAGAAGAAGTTAAATATAGTATAATTAAAGTGACAACATTATCAAATATCATTAGCTCAACTGATTAGATTGCTTAGCATTCAAAAAAAACCAAAGGTTAAAATCTTGCTAAGCCATACATAAATAATATCCAAACTTTATTGTAATAGTGCTATATGGTAATGATGTAATACAGGTGAAACCAGTCTCATTCCCATATAACTAGTTGAAAAAACTATCATGACAATAATATAATAAAAATAACCTCCAATAAAAACCACATAAAACTTGTTAAAAACAAAAATACCGAATGAATCAAATAAATTATTATGATTATTTTGCTAACCATCATATTATACTGCAACACAATTCAAATCCGAAAAACTACCACTATAACAAAAATGTTTTACTTTTGTCATGTTCTTAATTCCTTTAACGCTTCAAAGGAAACCAACCAAGTACCTCATGTTGCCTTATTAAAAAAAACAAAACTATAAAAGATTAGCACCACAATTTTATTTAATATAAATATATATTATGACTTTGAAAAAGCATTGAAAAAGCATTCGTCCCTTAAAAAAAAAAAACCACTCATAACCATTATTTAACCTATAATAAGTTTTCCTTCAAGATGTTACGTGCACGCTTATAAAGTTTTTATGAAATAAAATAAATAAAAACACTTTTCCAAGGGCTTTTGTCTTTACCTTTCTCAATGGTAAAAGGTTGCCCTCATGAGTGTGGTTTATTGGTAAGGACGCTACTTACATTTTCGATGATGTGACCCGAGTTCAATTTCCATGGTGGATGTGTATTTGTATAAGAAGTATTACTAAAAAAAAGTTAGACAAAATCTTGATGTAAGATGGTCAGGGGAATGAGCCTTACCTGGTAAAACTCGATTTTGAGAGTACTTAATTACATTAAAACAATTAGTTATCAAATTAAATTAAAAATAATTAATATTTAAACTGCAGCATAGACAAGTGTGATGGTGGTTGTGTTAAATTTTTTATTGATAAGCATAACTCGACTTTAAAAAGAGACATGGTTGGAAAAGCTTGCCCTATCCTATAAGTTGATAGTAAGAGTTGTTTATACTAATAAAATAAAAGATTAATAATTAAATTAAATTATAAATAATTAATTATGAAATATAAATAAAAAAATTAATTATTAAATAATATTAATTTAATTAATATAATTTATTAATTTAAAAAAAAATTATATTCTAACCTCATCCATGCATAATAGTGTATAATAGTAAAGTTGTTATATTCATTATGCTCTAGTGATGTTCAATTTCAGATAGGTCCGCATTGATGTAATGGGTTCAATTTTTTATTATTTTAAAAGCAGGGATAAGAGACTTTATTGAGATGACCTTTATTTCTTGTGAGAAGTCATAATCAATATGACTCAATGTATAACATGATGTAGTTTTTTTTTGCGTGAGCCCAATCAACCAAATCAATTAAATTCTTTGATTCAAACAAATATCTTTTGTTAAGATGGTTTTATTTTAATCTTATATAATTAATTAAAATAAAATAAAATAAAATGATATTTTAGTTATTAATTTTATATAACTAATTAAAATAAAATAATATTTTAGTTATTCAATAATATGAATTTAGATAGTTTTTTTATTGAGGTTAATGTGAGAAACCTCTACGACTTATGTTTAGGGTTGGGCATCCTCATGCCAACCATGACCTCCGATGATAAGAGTGAGAGTCAAACTTATCAACAAGGGCCAAAGACACAACTATACACATCCACTTCCTCGTAAACTCGCCCACACCCAGTTTAAACCTTAAACCTTTCGAAAAAAACATATAAATTTAATAATTAAAAACATAATTTTAAAATATCATTGGTTTTTTTTAAATATTATAATAATATGAAAAAAAAATAGCCTAAGGGATGTTGCATGTAGTAATATTTTGTTAATAGTTGTGATAAAAGTTATAAGAGAAACAAATATATTAGCATTTTCCTTTCTCCTTTATGCTTAGTGAATCTTGTGTACTATTATATTTTTATTAAATAAATATATGTTGCAATAACTAGATTTGCCAGCTTAAACAAGAAATAAAGTAGCAATCAATGGTGGTGTGAATCTTAATGTCAACCAAAACACGATACTATTAATTTGAGTGGCACATAAATAAGTGGCAAGCACATCTTCGATTTAGGACTCCCTTACATCAAATATTTAAGAATTTTTTATTTTATCAAAATTCACTTAATATTTATATTCAACTTATTTTGTTTTGGTTTATAATTTCAAAATTCACTTAATCTTTATATTCAACTTATTTTGTTTTGGTTTATAATTTCAATAACATAACATGATTAAAAATATATAATTAGACTTAAGTTTTTATCATAACAATTATTCTACCTTATTGCTAGACTAACCACATTGAGCTACTATGTGCCTTATAAGTATGACCAAGCTTATAAAATAAAATAAAAATATCTAAAAAATTACTTATAAAGATATTCATATTTAACATCATACATTGATAAGATTATTATAGAAATGTAGATTAAAAATATTAATTATTGATTTTAAATGATTATTTATTTTAATAATGTTTTTATATCTTATGTAATCATAATAATGATAGTAAATTATTTTTTGTTTTCTTTTTTGCATGTGTTTGGTTGTGTTTTTTCTTGTCGACACACTTAAAGGAGTATACTTTTTTTTTTTATAGTTTTTATGTGTTTGTGTTTGTATATTCTTGTTTTGTGTTGTTTTAGGGATGCTTCTTGCGTGTGTCAAAGGTGGTAGGTTAGGTGTGAGCCCTGGGCATTTTTGACAGAAGAGATACCCCTGCCTTCTTTGGTCTTACCCAAAAGTGGCATCCCTTCTGCGATGTTTTCCACAAAAATAAATAAATAGTAAATTGTTATATTAGATCAAATTATTCAAGAAACTTTTGAAAACAAGAGCGAAGCTTGTTATGGTTTAACATATTTAATGTCGCAACCATATCTGCAATTGTAGGACTGATTTTCAATCAGAGGGGTCAAATGTGAGTAGGCATTGAAGATTTGAATGCCAAACAAGGAGACTAAGGATTTGATGTTGACCTACTTACAATTTTACATTCAATGGCCTAAGGATGTTGCTTCAAGTTTAGGGCTAACTACTCAGATTTTTAGAGTGGATTATGGCTCAATCATGAATGACACGATTGAGGATGATCAATGTAGCATTATTTATATGACAGAGGTAATGGTTTTTAAGTGAAAGGTGGTGCCATAATATAGGTCCATTATTGTCAAATAAATTATTTACTATGGATATTCAGTTGTGTCAGGTCTAAAGAGTGAGGCATGTTTTTATGCATTGTTAGGACTAAGGGGTATTTGGATAGGTGATGATGGTCCCTTGTGTTTGTTTGGTCTGAACCTTGTAGATTTTTATGGAGGCTATCACCATGTTAAGGCTTGGATGATCAATCCCCTAGTTATGGCGTAGGTTGCTAATTTTAGTGGGTTTCAAAGTGTTGGAAGTAAGCCAATTTTATGTTTTGTATTGGCTTGATCAAAATTTTGATTTATCCCAATAGCATGTCATTGGTAGCCCGTTGAAGAGGAAACACAATATGGGTTATCCTCTTGTTGATGATGGGCATTTGGGATTGTAACTCTAGTGAAAGTGTGGTATTATTTTGTTGTCCTCAGTAGTTGTAGTCTTTGAAGAATATGAGTGTTGAGATTTTGGGGCCCGATTATACAAATGATTAAATGGTCTCACATATGGTTTGTTAATTTTGATGTGGCCAAATTGATTGCATGCTACATGTTTAGGTTGAGTATTTATGAACAAAGGTGATAATGCAACCAATTATAAGGTATTTTTGGGTGATGTGGACCAATTGTGTAATGGTGGCGATTATTCACCAACCTAGAGGATTTTTAGATGGTGTTGATGGGTTGTTGCATTATGGTGATGGTGGAGCCTTTATTGTTATGGAAATGGAGGTGGGAATTTTATTGAAGTTATTGTTGCCATCTCCTCTTTAACTGTTTGAAAATGGTTGGAGGTTTTTATGGAGGGAGTAACATGTGAATATTCAGTGTTGGATGAGATTGTATATGAATATTACAGAGGCAATCAATGTGTTTGAAGGCTAAATGTTAGGCTTATGATATATTTTTTGAGGATGCATGCTATTGATATATTGGAATGTCCAAAGGGTGTGGGGCTTGGTGTGATAAAAGGATGGTTATTTTACCTAAACTTCACACAAGAGCATGATAAGTGTAACAATGCACATTAGAGGGCATTTGAAAGATAAGATCTTTTTATGTGTTTTTATTTTATGGTGTTTTAATTTTTTTTAAAAGTGATAGATAAGTATACTCGTATGTTTGGTCCCTCACTTTATAATACCCATATTGAACACAATTACTTATTCATCTCAAGATGCTCGCCTATGGGAATAAGACTTGACCATGGACTTGATTTAGTTATGAAAGGTCGCTCTTATGGATGGGACTCAGAGAGGGGATTCCAAGCAATGGTCATGAGACAAGGATATGGGAGGAAATTTTGTTCTTGGAATTCCACAATTACATAGTTTCTTCTTGCATGAAAGGGTTCTCTCATCCTAAGAGAGTTTTAACCTTTTGTATGGTAACCAAATATTTTCCAGCTAACTTACCTAGGAGGAGGCTTAAGAATGGCTAAATAATTGGTTGTTGAATGATTCTCTTTATATGGTTTTGCTCTCCCTAGTTTTGCTCGATTGAATGTTGGTTTATGTAGTTTGTTTGTGTTGGTGCATTAAATAACTGACAAGAGTTTTAGGGGGTGAATTTTGGTCTTGGAAAGCAACAACCTTTGCTTGCTTGAAATAATTTAAGACTTCTTGTGAGGCTAAATAATTATTTTTTGAATATAGTTTCATGCATTTTATCAAACTTATGGTCATCGATAAATAGTTGTATTTGGACAACTTAGCCATTGTTTCGATTCATTTTTTTGAATTTTTGTATGAGTTTTATTTTCTCTTGGGAGGGCCCTTATGGAACCCTTGTTTTCCAAAAAAAATAGTAAATTGTCATACCTATAAAACATATAAATTCGTCAATTGGTGTATCAATTTAAAAACCTTATTTTTTAAAATTGGCTATATGGAATTGATATGAATTCTCCTTGACTACATCATAATTATGTTACTATAATATGTTAACAAATAACATAATGATTTCTAAGAGTTATGCAAATAGCAAGATAAAATATAAAAATAGATCTCTACTTTAAAAATCTATATTTTAATCATTTAAACTTGATAATATCAATCTAAAACCTTTTATCCCTAATATTTTTCTGAATGGGTTATATGGGATTGAAACATGCCCTTGTATTATATCATGACCATATAGTGGTATTACAATAACTTGGCAATTATGTATGTATACCTTGACAAGATTCGAACCTAGGTCTCCTCCTTGAAAGTTGAGGAATATAACCGATTGAATTAATGCCAATTGATATTTCCCTATATATATAATTGGTTATATGGGATTGAAACATGCCCTATCCATATTACATCATCACCACATAGTGATATTACACTATCTTGGATAACAAGATTCAAACCTTGGTCTCCTCCTTACATGTTGAGGAATCTAATCAATTGAGCTAATGCCATTTGATACCCCTAATTTTTGTTTTAAAATTAACCATTTTTTAATTGGTTATATTATATTGAAATGAGCTCCACTCCACCTGTATTATATTATGACCAGATATTATAACAAATTGATAAATATATATGTATGACTTGTTAAGATTAAAATCTAAATATCTTTCTTAAAAATAAAATAAAATAAAATAACTAATACCATTTTAATAAAATTATGTAAACTTGAATAATCCCTTTATTTGTAGGATTTGTACTAAAATAGGACATATGACAAAGGATTACCCCAATAGACAAAGGAAAAGCTATAAAGGGATCCATAGTAGTAATGAAGGTAGAAATAAAGAGCAACTATGGAAAAGAGTAGAACTCTGAAAGCAATGAAAATTTTCTTTAGAATTAGGAAGATAAAGTTGGGAAAGAGTTAAATTAAAGGTAAAAAGAACCCAAGGAAGTTAACAATGCTGAATATTACAAGTAGACTACGAAAAATAAAGAGTGGTATGTGGAGACTGGGTAGGGAGAAATTTTGGTGAAAGATCCAAGTATTGGGGTAGATAATAAAGGTATACAGGATAATTCACAAAGTGAAAGCTCTTTAAAAGCAAGAACCAAATAATTTAAATAAAGGAAAAAAGATATGGTACAATAACAAAAATAAGAGAAAGAGAAATAAGTGATGGGGAAAATATTGGATTAGGAATAAAAGGATCTAGAGATTGCGAGTAGACTATGGAAAATAAACAAAAGGATATGGGGACCGAGGAGGGATAAATGTTGGAAAAAGACCCAAGTACTAGGGTAGATAATGAAGATGTACAAGATAACTCACAAAGTGAAATATCTTCAATACAAGAACAAAATGATTTAAATCAAGGGAAAAAAGATATGTTACAACAACAAAAATAAGAAAAAGAGAAATAAGTGATGGGGAAAATATTGGACCAAGAAGAAAAGGACTTAGAAGTGGTTCCTTGTACGTTTCATGAAGTGTCATTGAAGGTAGGAACATCAGGAAAAGAAGAGGTATCAAATCTATGATTAGCAATAAGTGAAAAAATGATCCTAGATGTGGGAGCAGAGGGGGTAAAGAAGGTGGACAAGCCAAATTTAAAGGAAAATCACATAAAGAAAAAAAAAGAAGGATATCAACTTGGGGACACAAATGATCATAGACTCGAGTGGGTAAAAGCCCACCAAAATAAATAGGAATTGAGGATCATATAATAGAATGTTAGGGGAATGAATACCCATAAAAAACATAGGTTTGTGAGATCCATGATTAAGGATCACCAACCTGATATAGTTTTGTTGTAAGAAATAAAGTTGAATGTAGCAAATTGGAACACAATCAAGAAAGGGATAGGGAATAAGGGTAGTAGTTTCTAGGTGGAAGCTAGGGGGATTTAGGAGGAATATTAATATTATGGGATTTTTATTTTTATGAAGGATAAGTCATTTAAAAAAATGAGCACCATCTGATGATTATTATCACTTCTAAATATTTAAAAATTTCCTTCCTTATCACTAATATTTATGCTCCAATTGTGAGTAGCATGAGAAAGGAACTATGAAGGGAGATGGAGCAGATGGGGTAGTAGGCTAAAGGAATAATATGGATAGTGGTAGTTGATTTCAACACCAATTTTTTTGGTAGGTTAAAATTATATTAAAAGCGGGTTTTGAAAGGACCCCAAAACCTTTTTACAATAGCTCAACCGACCAAACCAAATATCAAGAACAATCAATTTGAAGAATCCCGCCCAACAAAAAATAAATAGTTTAGAAAAACCCACCCAACAAAAATAGACAATTTTGAAAAATCCTGCCTAGCGGGAAACCACCAATTTTGAAAAATCTCGCCTAGTGGGAAACCACCAATTTTGAAAAATCCCGCCCAGTGGGAAACCACCAGTTTTGAAAAATCTCGCCTAACGGGAAAACATGCAAGATGATGAATTTGAAAATCCTCGCCCAATGGGAAGTAGCCGAAAACCACTAGATTGGAAATCCCGCCCAACAAGAAAACTAGTAGATTTGGAAAATCCCACCCAACGAGAAATCTAGCAGAAAAAGAAATTGAGAACCCTCGCCCTATAGGAAAACCAACAGGTATGGAGAGTATCGCCTAGTAGGAAAACCAACAAAAAATTGGGTTTAAAAAATCCTGCCCAATGGTAAAACTAGTAGGTTTGGAAAAGCCCACCTAGTAGGAAAACTAGCAAAAGAACGAATTTGGGAAACTATAGCACTACAATCCTATGAACAAGAGTACAAGGAAGCCGAAAGAAGCCAGAGAAAACAAACACATGCACAAAGAAAGGATCCCATAAGCCACAAAGGACCCGAAACCCACCATCCTTGCTCACGAACAGTTCCAAGGAAGTGGAACTGGAACTGGGAACAACTCAGGAACAAGAAGAGGCCCCCCTAAGGCCAAGAAAAAGCTCTGAGAGTCCACCAAGAAGCAGGACCAAAAAGCAAAAGCCCCTGAACATGAAACTGAAATGAAATCATGCGAAGCCCAGGTATAAAGCAGCAAAAGACACAAAGATGGGATCCATGAAATTCTAAACTGAGGGATCCAGGGGTCTGCATGCAATGATCATAGGCCCCCCCAAGATAGAGACATGCAAAAAAAAACCCAAAGCACCCCAGCAAAAAGGACTAGGAATCCCCATCCTTGCAAACGAACAACTTCAGAGAACTGGGACTAGGGCTAGGAATAACTCAAGCACAGGAAGAAGCCCCCCCAAGGCCATGCAAATGCTCAAATCATCCACCAAGCAGCATATCCAGCAAGAAGAAGCCTTCAAATAGGAAATTGAACATGGTCCCACCCATAGGGATGAGACCACCAGAAACCAACGACATCCCATAGAGGAAACACGAGCAAAGAGGAAACTGACCCCCCAGACCAACCTCGATGAAGAGAGAACCTCACGAGATGCACCAGGAAGCAAACGAGAACCCAACCTGCAACCACCATAGACCGAGAAAGCCCTGGGAACCGGATCCCAGTAACAACCTGCGAATAAACCCCAGGGGAAATCTTGAGGGAGATTAGGGACAATATCCCAAGAACATGCAAGAAATCCCAGAGGATCCTTGGGAAGCACTAGGCCTGGGAATCAAATGAAGAAACCCCAAAAACTACTAGGAAAGGAGCAGAAAGTGGACAAGGATCTCCCCCCAAGGATATCATCTGCTACAAACCATTCCTAGAGTGGGATGACTTGGGATGAATCAAGGACTGGAAAAGAACCAGGGAAGGGGACCAGGGAGAGGGATCAAGTCCCTCCCCCTCTCTCCCCCAAACTAAACTCTATTATATCCTTTACTAAAAATTGCAAATATTTATGGATATCCAATTTCAACACCCATTTAATGCCAGGAGAAAAATGGGTTTCCAAGGATTTTTAGAGAGCATGGAGGATTTCAACAATTTTATATCATAATATAGCCTTTATGATGTGGAATTAAGTGGCAATACATTTACTTGGACAAATAGGAGATTAGAAGATAATTTGATCCAAGTGAGATTGGATAGAGTGCTACTATCTATGGAGTGGTTTAAGGAAAACTGTGAGCACACGTTAGTACCAATGCCAAGGACAGGATAGGACCATTATCCTTTGATATTTTGGTGTAATTGGAAAGGAAGAGTAGAAGCCCTTTCAAATTTGAATATATGTGGCTTCAGCACCCAAACATTTATGAAGAAATGGAGACATGGTGGAGGCATTTGATCCAAGGATCTAAGATGCATATATTGGCTGGGAAACTCAAATATGTGAAGAGAGAAGTGAAAAAAGAAATATAAGTTAGTATTTGAAAATATCTTTAGACAAAAGGAAAGCCTAAGGTAGGAACTTAGCTTGCTTGAGGAGGAAGTAAGTAGAAGTGGGATGGACCAGGTCCTCCACATGAGAGAGAAGGAGATCCAATTGGAATTGCATACTATAATGGCATGAGAGAAAACTTACTAGAGATAGAAGTCTAGGAATAAGTGGCTTATGGAAGGAGATAGAAACACAAAAAAATCATGTCTTGACCATAAAACATAAAAGTGTTGTAAGGATCACTAAAATCCTACAAGAGAATGGAGAAGTAGTCAAAGATGAAGAGCAAATCAAGCAAGGGGTAGTTGACTTCTTCAACTCATTGCTAACAAAGGATAGGGAGGATGACTAGGAAGCTATGGAGGATATACTTCAACATATCCCAACGTTGATGACAAGAGATATGAATGCAAAGCTTGAGAAAGATGTGAGTGAAGAGGAGGTGAAGGAAGCAATCTTCTCCTTGGGAAAATATAAAGCTCTAGGTCCAGATGGATTCCAGGTAGGATTCTTTCAAGCCTTTTGGAATATAGTGAAGGAGGATGTAATAGCAGTAGTCTAAGAATATCATCATTCAAGCAAAGTGCTAAGAGAGTATAACAACACCTTTTTAGTGCTAATTCCTAAGAAACAGGGGTTGAAAGGGTTTAAGGACTTCAGACCAATAAGCCTATGTAATGCAATTTATAAGATCATATCTAAAGTAATAGCATTAAGGCTGAAATATGTCCTCCTAGAGATAATTGTAGAACAACAAGGGGGTTTTGTGAAGGGAAGGAAAATATTGGATGGAGTCATTACACTTCATGAAACTATGCACTTGATGGAAACTAGTAAGAGGGAAGGAATGGTGCTCAAGTTAGACATGAGAAAATCTTATGATAGGGTTTCTTGGTGCTTCTTGGACAAAGTTCTTGCTAATTTTGGGTTTAGTAGGAGATGGAGAAGATGGGTGAGTAATTATTATGGAGGACCAAGATTCTTAGTCATTCTAAATAATTCTCTGGTAGGGTTCTTTGGGAGTAGTAGGGGTCTAAGGCAAGGGGATCCACTATCACCTTACCTCTTTATAATTATGGTAGAATCTCTAGGTAGATGTATAGGTGCAACACAACATTCAAGAGCATTAAATGGGTTGAAACCCTCCATAGCCATAAGGGGTATCACTCACCAATAGTTTGTAGATGACACAATTTTTCTTGGGAAACCTTCGGTGGTAGAAGCTAGGGAGTTTAAGAGGATTCTTAATCTATATGTAAAGGCATCCCACCATATGATTAACATGGAAAAGAGTAAAGTGTTCTTCATTAACACTTTAGAGAATTGATAAAGAAGGATAGCAGAAGAACTTGGATGTAATATCTCAACCCTTCCATCTATATATTTGGGAATGCCAATGTTTACTAGATTGTGCAAAGATCAGGTTTGGGACACATTGATAGATAAGTTTCAATGCAAGTTAGTAGGATGGAAAGAAAATTTATTAAGTCAGGCAGGTAAGCTTTAGCTACTAAAGAGAACTCTCCAAGCCATATTGGTATATCTCTTATCTGTGTTTAAGATTCTAGCTAAAGTTGCAAATATAGTAGAAAGTATACAAAAAAATTATGGTTAGGATCTAAGGAGAAGAGTAGAATCCCCCTTGTTGCATGGGAGAAAGTGTGTAAACCAAAATCAAAAGGAGGATTGGGATTAAGGAGGATAAGAAACATAAATAAGGTCCTAGCTACAAAAGTAGGATGGAGGATAATGAAGGAAGGTCAATCATTGTGGGCTAGAATTCTAAAGAATAAGTACCTAGATAGCCAAGAAGAAATAAGATTCATAACCACATTAGATCCTTGTAATGGATCTTCTATATGGAACCATACACTAAAGGGAAGAGAGGTGCTATGGAAAGGTGTCCAATGGAAAATTGGTAATGGTAGGTTGGTCCACTTTTGGGAGGACGCATGGTTGGAGAACCACCCACTAAGTAAGGATGAGGAGATAGTCAAAGTTCGAGAAGATCTAGAGCAAAGGTATGGGAGTTTGGTTTGTGATTACATGGACTAGGAAGATGGAGAGGTAAGGTGGAAGGAACTTATGAGCAATAACTAGAATGTGGAAGCATTAAGTAAACTCAAAACCAAACTAAGGGCCTACCATGTAAGTGTTAATATGGGGGAAGACACCATAGTATGGGGAGCAACTCAAGAAGGCTCCTTTAGTGTTAAATTGACCTATGAGTTACTAACATATGAATTAGAAGGGGTATTTCAATGGGGGAGACTGTGGGGAAGGAAGGCTACACCTAAGATAGCAATGTTTCTATGGTTGGTTGTACAAAACAAGATCCTTATAGTAGATAACTTGCATAAGAGAGGGTTTCAATTTCCAAATAGGTGTTACCTATGTGAAGCACAAGAAGAGACAATGAAACACATAATGTTAGAGTGTAACTACTCCCTCAAGATACTTCAAGAATTAATCAAGGAGATGGGGATTAAATGGGTAATGCCAAACAATATGGTAGAGTGGATTGAGTAGTGGGAAAATCCCTTTAAGAGTACTAGATTAAATCAGATATGGGACCTGATTCCTTTCCACTATGCATGGGGTGTATGGTTGGAGCAAAATAGAAGAATATTTAAGGGGGAAAAGAGAGCTACATATAGAAATAGTCAGAATATATGAGCTGCTATAGTGGAAAATGTGAAAGCCTTGAGGATAAAGGAAAAACTAGAATTAGTAGAGGAAGCAAGGATAAGTGAACAATGGGATCTAATCCTAGTAGGGATGGAGAATAATCCCCAAGTAGATCCAAGAAGAAGTGTAAAATGGTAGCCACCTAGGGAGGGATGGCTAAAGCTCAATTTTAATGGGGCATTTAAAGGGAATCCTAGTAAGGCTAGGGGTGGAGCAGTGATAAGGGATAGTAAGGGAATCCTAATTGGAGTTTTAAGTGAGTATTTAGGTATTATGACAAGTCATCAAGTAGAAGCTAGAGCAACATTGGCTAGAGCAAAATTGGCAAGACAACTAGGAGTGAGAAAGTTGATAGTGGAGGGAGATTCACTTAACATTATCAATTGTCTTAATAAGAGGGCTATGGTGAGTTGGTGGGTGTCAAGTACAATAGCAGATACTCTAAGGATCTTGAACTCATTGGAGAATTTTGAAGTGGCCCATGTATTTAGAGAAGAAAATGGGGTAGTGGATTGGTTAGCTAACTAGGGAGCTCTTTGTGAAGAGGACAAAATATGGGTTCCCTCAGATATTGTTCATCCAAATGTAAATCAACTAGTAAAAAGGCAAATATTTGATATCAAGGTGTAATATATGAGAATATGATTTGGAGCAATTTTAATAATAGGATTGTGTCAAAATATCTATAGTAGGAATGCATCGAAATATCTATAATAGGAGTACAATAGAATACATATACCATATCATGCTAAAATATTCATAATAGAGATGTGTTAGAGTATGATGCAATGTTTATGCACCAAAATGAACTGAAGATCTGATGCACCAAAATGTATTAAAGTTTTGGCATTTTTGTTATAATCGAAATAAAAGGAATATTAGTTGTGGTCTATTATTTTTTTATTAGGATGAAAAGAATGGGTTTTTGAAAGAGCCCCAACTCATTTTCATAATACCACTCCTCTACATTAAATAAAACAATGGGAAATTAGAGAAGTGTAGCAATAGAACAAGGCAAGAAGTCACATAGATCCCTTAAAGGGAAAAAATGAAATACGTCACTTATTACGACTACAAGAGGTGAATGAATCTTGCAACCTTTGATTAATAATTAAACCATAATATTATCTATCATAAGCTTGCAAATATTTCTCAACTATACTACTCAAATCACTAGGGAAAACATCCCTCCATAGAATTGGTTCAGGATTATCTACACCATTATTGGACAACCAATCCATCTCTTGATTGCCCTCTTGATAGATATGCACTATATTAACCTCCTCCCAGGCTAAAATGATCGTATCCATTACATCACTCAATAAGAACCTACCACAAAATAGTATCCCATTGTTGAGACCATAGCCACCACATCGCTCAATAGGAACCCTATCACAAGATAGTATCTTGCAAAATATTGCATGGGTCAATATAACACCATACCCCATCACGACTATCATTGAGATCGTAGTCATCACACCGCTCAACAAGAACCCTACCACAAAATAGTATCCTATCATCACACAACTCAATAAGAACCCTACCATAGAACAATATATCATTGTAAAGACAATAGCCATTGCATCGCTCAATAAGGACCCTACCCATATATTCACAAGTAACAATATTACTATATTTCTTTGATGATGAATAGGAGATTATTTTCATTTTTTATCCCTTGTGAAAGTCTTCCTTCCACTCAAATTCAAAGTTGTTTGTGTTTCAATTGCAATTTCTCTCATTGCTTATTTATTTTTGAGCTCATTATTAGCTGGTCTACGTGGTTTGGCTTCAACCCTACATTTGCTATTTTCTAGTATTCCTAACGAGTCTCACTAAAATATCATCTTGTTTAGAGGTCAAGGGTTCGTTTTGAGCTGATATTTTCTACACATACAAAGAGCAAGGAACATAATCAACATTTTTCATGCCCTAGCTAGGAGCATCCTCTTGATGAGATTCTGCTTTAGAATCTTATGGCTTTATTCCCCTAGAAATTAGGGTTTCTAATATTTAATCACCTCCTCCATTACTTTTGGTTGTTGCTCCACATTGTCTTTCTAAGAATTTCCCCCTATCTCTCTTGATTCTTATCTACAAATTATCCCTCCTTAGGGGTTTTAGCAAGAATACTAAACTTATTTGCATTTGAGAAAGGGAACTTAAGAGGCTCCTCTTCCATTATATCATTTTCTTTTGGTTGCTCTTTCCTCCTCCATACCTTATTAAATAGTTCTTTAGACAAACAATTTTGTAAAAAATATCTTGTTCTTTTATAAACTTTGTAAAGCATCGTAGAATTTTCATATTCAATCGATTGTTCCCAAATCTGATACTCAGAAACTAGCCTAATAGAGGTTGGGGGATCCTCCAAATCAACATTAACATATAACCAAACAAATATAAAACTAGTTTTTGCCTTTGTTGCTAAATTGAAAGCTATTAATTGTTCCATCGCTTTAGCAATACCTTCTAGAATATCTTCATCCTAGAAATCCAAAGGAAGCCTTGGTAGGCAAAATAAAATTGGAACCAAATTTATATTTTTAGAATTTAGGTTAAAACATAGTCTTCACTTCCTCATAAAAAGACCTCTCTTCCCATAAAACCAAGGCTCTTTTGTTAGGGCATGGCCTAAGTCTTCACAATTCACAAAGGAAAAAAGCATAAAACCCTTTGGGAGAGCTACAATATTGATATGCCCCCTTGGATTCCATTTATCAACAACCCATTTCCTTACCATATCTAAATCCTTCTAGCCCCAGTAAATTTCCTAATAAGTTTATTTTTTTTTCAATTCATTGGTCTATCTGGTAGCTTTTTTGGATTTTAAAGTAGAGTTTTTCATCTATATCCTCCAAAGCAATATCAAAATTATCCTCCAGCTAAATATCACCACCCAAGAGTTTATCTCTCCAAGATATCTCTTCCCTCCACCAAGACAAATCAGAACGTCAAATGTCACATGGACCACACTAACACTGTACCCTATCACAACTGCAATCGAGACCATAGCCATCATGCCGCTCAATAAGAACCCTACCACATTTTTTCCAAGGTTTCCACCTCAACAAAAACCCTACCACATAATAATATCTTATCGTCGAGACAATTGTGGTTTATTGTTGTAAGAATGTAATTTTAGTATGTATTAAAGTTAGTTGTAAGAAAAAATGAAATGTAAGACTAAATAAACTAGTCTAAGCTTATAAAAGGGTTTGAACCCTTTTTAAAAAACTTATTTTACTGATATATATAAGTAAAATTTTATAATAAATATTAAATTTAATTAGGTTTGCATCTTCAGTAATATCTAAAACCAAGTTGTATTTTAGTCCTTAAATAAATGCTCTTTAAGAATATTTCAATTCCTCATTTATTTGCTCATCTTTTTATAAAATCTATATGAAGCATATCCACTATAACATCGTTCAATGTTGTAACCATGTCAAATTTAAAGATTATAATTTGTGTTGGAAGGAATAAATAGAAAAAAATAATTTCAAAATGATAGACCTCCTATGGCTGGTTTAATAAAAAATTCATGTGATGCTACTTTACATTTTTTCCCAAAATTTTCTAGCATTAGCTTCTATGCACTTGAGTAAAAGAAAATACTTTGAAGGAGATGATGGATGACACGTAATTCAAATTCAAATGTTTAAAATTTTAAATCTTTTTAGCGTTGATTTCTTATACAAACATATTTTATAAATAATTTAGAAAATTACAAGAATGTATGTGATATTCCTTAGGTTTATTCTCTGTAAATCATTCTCAAATCTTGTTCTTTTCTATTATCCTTGGACAAAAGTGCATGTAACTTGCAAATTGTGTCCCTTTATATTTATTTAGGGTTATATGTACTTGAATATATAAATTAAGTTTATCGAGAGCATTCCTTGTCTCTTAATTGTCCTTGTAAATTAGTTTAAGGCTTCTTAAGTAACACATATATTTATGTTATTGGAAATAACATATTAAAGTTTCCAATAAAATATTATTTTATAGTCAAATTAATATTTATAAATAGTGATATGTGTAGCCCAAAAATTCTCGCACTCCTTTACTCAAGACTAATGGATCCACACCTTAGAGGGGGATATGAGAATGGATGGTCTACACCTTAGAAGAGAGGTACTTGATCATACCTTCTTATGGTGATTTTTCGATGAATTGGGTGGGTTCACCGAGAAACATTTGCTATGGCAGTTTCCACGCCTAGGTGATGTAGTGTTTTGATTTGATTATTTTGTCTCACATACAACCTAGGTTTAGCCAGAATGCAGTTTTTACCTAACTAGATGCAATTTTATATTCAATGAAGACAAGGGCAAACATATTTTAATCTAAGAAAGCTTTGCAAATACAAACAAGAATGCAATGATGCAAAGATGAATGTTTTGGATTTTTTGTAAGTTTTTCTATAATTTTTAAATTCAAGTTATCCAATGCGATTAAAGCCTATGTTTTTTGGGTTTCTTTTCTTTTTCAATGCAAAGAGTGTGTAAAATAAAGAAGATTGTAGATTTTTGATGCAAAAAACAAAGAATTTGGGTTTTATACCCTACCTAGATCTGCAATTTGAAGTCTGAATAAATTTGGATCTAAACTACGAATTCACATCTTCGAAACGGTTTTGATCATCTAGATTTGTCAAAACCTGCAAATTTCACAATGACACACTAAAAAATTTAATTAGGGATGGGGGATATGCATAGGTCACAGTGAATCATGATCTGCAACAATCAGATCCCCTCGGTTCTTTTATAACAGTTGGAAAAATATAAAATCTAATAATCTGATGCAAAGCATAACAATTAAATACAACAAAGAGTAATAAAATAAGTGTAAATGCTTATAAGATTATGCAACATTAATATGACAAGATTAAGAATCATATTTTACCCCCATATTTATTATTATTGTCATTGTTGTTATTACTTTATTATTATTATTATTTTTATAAATTACACATAAATAAACAACAAAGACTATAAAGGTGATGATTATAAATGAATTAAGTCTATATCCAGGTGCTAACAATGCAACGATTGATGAAGAAAATAAGAATAAATGGTTTAACAACAATACTTAATTTAAATTCAATTATTTGCCTCCATATTTAATTTTCTATAAATTTATAGATCTGGGCGAATTCGTAATAACTAGACATGCATACAATTTTCCAGCATTTTAGAGGTCTAAACATTATCAAAATGAGTCAAATCATATACCATTGGAAAGCTCTTTTCGAGCCCTATCCAACGGTATAAGATCTAGGGAAAAAAATGTGATTTACTTAGAGAAAATTCAACCCGAAGGTAATATTACATTTTAAGAGAAATAAATAAAATATAAAATATGATTGTAAAATAAATAAGACGATGATTTTTAGGATAATTAAAAGAAAAAAAACTTGCTTACAATGGGGGTATCATTGGTTTTGACTATTGATAATTCAAAGCAATAAAAACGATCGACAACAGTCTTCAATCAGCTTCAAGCATTCAACCTGCAAAAGAAAAGGGAAGAGAAAACTTGTTCTGGATATTCACCTGCAACAGAAAATTATTAATCCATAAGCATCTCTCAATTTAGCACTGTCATTGCCCTTAATTTCTCCATTCCTCTCCCTTATTCATTCACGCGATCTCTCTCTGCTTCTCTCCCTTCTCGATCTCTCTCTGCTTCTTTTCTTCCTCTGCTTCTTTTCTTCTTCTCGCTTAGGAGATGGAGCACGTATATTTATCTCTTTCATGAGATAACCAATCTGGTAATTTTGTTGATCCGTTCTCATTGGATTAGCATTTTGTTGAGCCGTTCTCATTAGATTAGTAATTTTCTAATCTAAATTATTTGCTAGCCCAAATTAGGGCTAGCTAATCAATGAGAAAGACTCTTGTCGTTGAAACAATCTTTGAGAAAAATTAAATAAATTTTATAAAGTTAGATGTGTGATTTCCCGTGATTTTCGTGACAGCTAGACATGTACATAATGTTTTTGCAGTTAGAGGGGTCAAGCAATATCGAAATTGGATATATAATATACCATTGGAAAGCCATTTTTGAGCCCTATCCAATGGTATAAAATATAAGAAGAAATGAGATGATTTGATAGGGTAAAAATTCTCTTAAATATGACCTTAGTTTTCTAGGAGGAAAATGAATCAAATTTTCATGTCTACAACATGTTTGTGGCTTAGGTTGAATGATTGAAAGTAAGAGGTATTTCATTCCATAAACTAAAATTTTAATAATATTTGATAGGTTAAAAATCCATCATATTGAATATGGAAGGTTATTTATATGAAAATGTCATGATTTACCTTTCATGATTTTTAAAGTGTATATTAAATGAAAATTATATGTATATGATTCATTGTATTATATTTTGTTCTTAAGTCATATGTGACATAGCTAGAGATGAAATTTGGATAGAAATATCTCATCATAGAAAAATATTATTTTTAGTAATTATTTTGTTTTATATTTTTTAGGGCCTTTAGAGTATTTTTTTAGAAAGTTATTAGAAAGCAAGTTTAGGACATTAGTTCCTTATTAAAACTTCTTGTTCTCCCTTTAAGCTTTCTAACTATTTTTAATAGATAAAAACAAATTCTTGAGCACCAAGTTATGCCCTTGACAAGGTGGATAAGTTACATTCCTCAATCATTTGTCCTACCTTGAAAATAAATGGTTCCTATTGCATTAAGTTTTGACATTATATATGTAAAATATTTCTTTATGTAATGTTCTATGTGCTATTCACTTTGGTGAATAATTTTTCTTGCTTTGACAACTTTGTACATATGAATAGATTACCTTTTAGTGGTCCTAGTCCATATTTCAATGATGATATATTATTCTCATAAACATAAATCAACATCCAATATGTAGAAATATTTAATAAATTAATAAGAAAGTATAATCCACAAGTGAGACAAGATAAAAATTACCCTTCACGTAGGACAACATTAATAATTTTCCTCAAGGAAGGAATAAATTCATAATATCTCCAAATATGAGAAGGTCTCTATTTGGACAAAAATAATTACAAGAATATCGATATGAATTATTTACAAGGGCTAAATTCCTTTTATATATATATATATATATAATATATATATATATATATATATATATATATAATCTAATGCTATATTAGGAAGGGTATAACCCTAACCCTAGAAAACTCCTTAATATAATCTAATATCCCAATAATAAACCTTGGGTTATTTGTGACCCATTCCAACTACCCATATAAAACACAATATTATATCCTTAAGTACCTACACCTAGGTACCATAACATTTTACCCCCTTAATAATTTTTATTCCTTGAAACATAAGATTAAACCAAATTATATGATCTTTGAATCATTGTTGATAATTGATGCTAACCTTGATCATCCATCCATTCAATTAATATCTTGATTGGTGATGTTGGGATGGCATCTCACAATCTATCAAATCGACTTGTGATACGTTGGTTGGTTGAGGTGAAGGGGGGTTTGGTTGAGCAATTTTATTAATAACTGGGGATTCAGGCTTGGATGAGGTGGTGATAGGTGCTTGTAAAGTTGGTTGTATGGATGATGATGGATGAGTGATAATGAGTGATGTGGATGATGTGGAGGCATGTCCCTATTGTGTGGATGTTTGAGGTAATGATTGGATCTGACCACATGTACATGATGTCGGTTGTGATGAAGATTGAAATTTAGAAATAATGTGATGAGATGTTGAAGTGGAGGCCTGATTTAGATTAGTGATAGGGAGTTCTTATAGAACAAGTACTTTGGATAAGCTACTATGTTGTGTGGTGGATGGCGTGGTTGAAGAAATTAAGGATAGATGAGTGGATGGAAGTGAAGGCTCATAGGGGTTGAAAATAAAGTTGTAGTATTTGAATGGTTCAATGTCTGTGGGTATACAATGTATTTGTCCCTCATGCATGTACTTCAAACATTGATGTAATATTGAGGAAACACATTTCATCTCCTTGATCCAGGGGTGCCCAAGGAGTATGTTATAGGCCATGGCCCCCTCTAGGATATGAAACATAGTATGTAACATCTTGATCCCCACTTGTACGGGTAAAACAATAGTGTCAACTATAGAGCATAAAGCATCATTAAATGTCCACAATGTGAAGGTGGATTTGGTAATGTGGGAAGATGGAAGATTGAGATGGTGGAGTGCTAAAGTGGTGATGACGTTAATTGATGAGCCAGTATCAATTAGTACTAATTTGAAAGGCTTCTGATCAACCCGAGCCCTAATATGCAGTGGAGGATCAGGTGATCAAGTGATTTTGATGTTATTTACTTGATTTCAAAATCATAGAATACAATCAAAGGCTCCATGCATGTTCAGATACTCCCCACAAAATTGTTGAAGGTATTAGAATCTTGAGTCTGAAGTTCATTGGATTTAAAGATCTCCATCAATGTCTCAAAATGTGGAGGAGATTGTTGCATAAGCTCATAAATTGATAGTTTTACTGAAGTTATTTTTAGACTATTTGTCAATCGGTTGCTTAGTGTAATGATTGGCTTGATGGGTGACTTGGAAGATGAATGGATTGATGTGGACGAATTGGAATATGAATGGATTGAGGTGGATGACTTGGAATATGAATGGGTTGAGGTGGATTAACAATATTTGGTTGTGGATACACACTTTTTGGTGGTGCCATAGGATATTGCACTACTTGGGGTTGTTCATTTAGTTGTTGCTTATGATTCATGCCTATATGACCTCGAGTTACTACATGAATAACACCCAAAAAACCTTAGTATTGTTATACATGGTTTAATTGGTTAGGGGAAGTTATAGAAATTGATCCCCCATTGCCTATTGTGTCTCCTCACAATGAGGAAGTGGTGTTTGGTAAATACCAAGATTTTGGTTTTTCTGTGCTAAGATGTTATCCATCTTAATGGCCCCCAAGTCTAATAGATCTTGCATAATGTCTTTAAATGTAAAGAAATTATTAACGTCATGGTCCTTATATCGATGAAAGGGATAAAATAAATGCTCCTTATAGCCCTTACCATGTGGTTTAGTTGGATCTTCTAGTTTGATTTTTAGCAAGGTAATTGTGTGTGTATCATACAACCTTCGAAAGATGGATGAATATTATTTGAGCAATGGCATATAGTTGTGAGGTTGTCGAACAAACTATCGATGTTGAATATTATCTACAATTGGTACTAGGTTTTGCAACTGTTGTGGGGGCAGAATCACTTGATATGTCATTTGTTGCGGTTGTTGTTGTGATGGTGATTGTTGAATATGGAATTGAGATTGTTGAGTCTGCATCATTGGTTGACTCAAGACCACTTGGTTAACTTGACCAGGTTTAGTTTGGCCATTATAATTTTCTTTGTTTTGGCCCTTGTTCTACCATTATTTTTTCTTAGGCTTGATCTTGCCCTCTTGAATATTGATTTCCTCAATGAATCGAGCTTGGGCGAGAGCTTCATTGAATGTTTTGTATTGTTGTAATTGTAGTAACAAGGAGATATATTTTAAACAACTCCTTGTGAACTTCCGTGTTAGTTCTTCCATGGGGAGGGCAAGTGGTAATTTTGTAATTACTACCCTCCAACAGTTTCCAAAGTCATAAATCAACTCTTCTTCAAATTGTCATAGATTATACAAGTTGGTTAATGTGGTTTTCTATCTAACATTAAGGAAGAACCTCTCTAAGAATTGTTTTACTAGTTATTTGAATGTATATATGTTGTTGTACGATAAATGATTATATCATTCTAAGGCATACCTCCTAAATTTCCAAGGAAAATTTTGGAGCATTAAGGAATCATTATCTTGAATCCTAAAACATGCATGGATAAATGCACTTATATGCTCTCTAAGGTCCTTAGCCCCTTTAAATTTATCAAACTTCGAAATGTAAAATTGGTAGGGTATGGTGGTGATGGTAGCGAAGGATGAATTAGGTGATTGACCAACTATCTTAAGGTGGATTTTTGGCACATCATACCAGGTGTGTGCATCATCAAGCTATCAATTTGTTTTTACAAAGATTTAATTTTAGAATCTTTTACTTGTGTTTGGAAGCCTTGGTTTACATGATGAGTGTAGGTGGGTGGTGTGTGTTGTGTGATGAATTGCTGAGATGAAACCAAATTTTGGTTGGCTAATGGGTTGATGGTAGTGGGTATGTGATGGTGTTGGATGTTCTTTTGGAATTGATTATGGAATGATTTATATTGAGGAGACAAAGGTTGATTATGTGGAGTTTGGAGAATTTAGGTATTTTGGGTAGTTGTGATGGCATTGATGTGGTTGAATGGAAGGTTAGGTATAGTGATCATAGGTGGTCATGGTACCCAAGACTGATCAAGAGTGAAAAAGGTATTTTGGGTGGGGATGGGTTGATGGTTGAAATCTACCACCTGTGACTATTGTTGCAAGAAAGGATGGGCATTTTGATTGGTATTACCAACAAGCAATTGGTTTAAATGTTGCCATGCTTGTTGTATAACAGTTGCATATGCTAATTGAATGGTTGTATGGAAGGCATAGGTTGGTATGTTGTGAGCGTTAACGACATGGATTGAAGTTGGTGGGTGGTAAGTTTCAAAGAGAATCACAATAAAATGAGGAATATAATGCTAGGTTGAATCAACAAACCCAAATTATGTGAATGGAATGTTGATGGTATATGTGAAGAAACGTTAGTTTATGCTTCATAGAGTGGGTTGGAATGAATGGTGGTATAGTTAGATGGGAGAGAAGTGCATTGGCTAAATGATGATGGGAGATTTTGATGTGGAGGTGTAGATGTGGCCTCAAAGAGAGGGTTGGTGATAACTTGGTTAAAGTTGTTAGGGTATGAATGAGAGGGTTCCTACTAAAAATTAGAAACAGATCATGGTGGAATGGTAAGAGGTTCCAGAATTAGATTGGTTGAGCTCAAATAGACTCTAACAACATTAAGATCTATACAAGTGATGTGATGGTCAAAAGGTGTGGATGATTTCAATTTCGGAGATGGAGGTGTGGATTACTCTTTGCATCATATCTATATCCAAAGTGGATTCTATGTACGAGGGTCCAACGAATAGGTCAAGATGTGTTTTTTGTGACACACTAGTTGGGTTAGCCATGGTAGTAGCTAGGGTAGGAATGTAATTATCTATGGATGATGCTGGTTTGCTGATGGGTATCTGATTCATAGCTCTGGCTTAATTATGGGTCAATACCATAAGCTAGAGGTAACTTGGTACGAAAAATGAAAGGGTGTGTGTGTGTGTGAAAATGTAGGGGTAATGAAAATGAACAACACATAAATAACTCAAGAAAACAAGCATTTTCTATGCCTTTCCAAAGTTTTTTATTTATTTATATTTTTTGTTTGTTTGTGTGTTTTTATGTAAAAACCTAAGCCTAGAAAAACTATGCAAGGTGGATGATGGAATGCAACTAAGAAGGTGTGTTTGAACCCACCCTTCTAACAAAGAATGAATCATGAATGACCGAAAATGACTTCCTATACTAGATATGACTTAAGGTAAACCTATGGAAATAAAGAATCCCTAAAAGGGGCCACACTGCTTAATGTTCTACTACTGGCATACCCATGCTTTCACTTAATCCGTGTATTTAAGGCGTCAACAAGAATGAAAACTACATCCACTAATTATTTGAAAAGCTTTGTGGTAAAAGGGCTTGCTAATATTTCCCACTTCAGGGACACCCAAAAGTAGGAGACCTTTCAATGATGAAATCTAGAAAGCCACTCGCTTGGGGCTACTATGGTGTCTAGGGGATGAGCCAGTGGAAGGAGATGAATTCCAACGTCATCGGTCTTAATTGGGGTTGGTGATGAAATCCAACCTTACCAATTTTTATATGGTACATGCACGTGTGTGGTGTTGTTTTTAAGTTTTTTTTTTTTCTAAGAAGCAAACATCATATCAAAGTAGGGTAGATTTGGAACCCTAATGCAATCTAAAATGTACTTTTGAATGCAGATTTTTAAAATGCAACTAATATGATTTTTAAGATGTAGATTTTACAAATGCAACTAATATGATTTTTAAAATGCAACTAATATGATTTTTAAGATGCATATTTTTAAAATGCAACTAATATGATTTTTAAAATGCAACTAATATGATTTTTAAGATGCAAATTTTTAAAATGCAACTAATATGATTTTTAAAATACGGTTTTTTTGAAAAATAATTTGAAAAACTTATATTAAAACAAGATAATTTACAAGTTGGGATGAGACTTATTCCAGCCTTAGCCAAAGAGAACACATGTTTACAACAGGAAAAGAAGATTTGCATTAGAGCCAAATCTCCTAAACCATATTTCTACACTGGTTTTTCACTTGTTTACAACTATAAAAGAAGATCTACATTGGAGCACAAATATTCTAAACCATATTTTTATAATGGTTGTCCAAATTAGCTAAATATTAAATTTTCTCACCAACCTGCCTAATCATATCATCCTCCATAGCCATATCATTGTGCCATTGAACCCCTACCTCCTTCTTAGTACCCATCTTAGCCAGGAAGTCTGCCACTTTATTTATATCTCTACTCACATAAACTAAAATTACATCATCTAATTCCCTCCACAATTACTTAATTTGAGTGACAAGAATCCTCAACCTCCATGTCTTCAAAGAAAATTTACTCATGCAATCCAGAGCTCCTACTATTATTTGAAAATGTGATTCTAGGATTATCCTCCTGTAACATTGTTTTACTGCCCAAATAGAAGTATATTTGATAGCTAAGGATTTCACTTCATTGTTCATGGCCCTTCCCAGGCCTTGTAGTTCCCAATAGAGCACTATCCCAACATGATTCCTTCAAACCACTCCAATTCCAACTCTACTCGGATTGCCTTTTGCAACTCCATTAGTATTAATTTTAATCCAACCTTTTGGGAGTGGTTTCCAAATAGCTCTATCTTACCCCTCTTTCACTTCAACTTCCTTCTCCATTGTCCCTATAACAGCTTGAGTTTCATCTTTAGCATACACTACCACATTTTATGTGACCTTTTTCCAAATAACCTATCAAACTCCATCTAAAGATGAAAAGGTTTCTCTAAAACTTCTGCAATTTCTCTCCAACCACACTTACCACCAAATGAATTTTAATCCAAACTCCCAACTAATACAAAGAGCTTTATATTTAAATCTACCCCTCTTCCATATTTCCCAAATATTAATCCAATTTAAATCACCATTAACTCGAATTTTATAAGATAAAAATCATCTCTCCCAGATCTAGCACGTGAATGGGCACTCAAACATCAAGCGGTCAAATGTTTTCTCACTCTTGTAGCATAAAACACATTGATATGGACCAATGATTCCCCTACGTCTGAGATTATCAAAGTAAGAATTCTATTAGGCATGAATTCCTAGGCAAAAAAGTTTACTTTTGGTTAACCCTTGGATTGCCAAATCTTTCTCCAATCCTCAACATAATATGCATGAGCGGGAGGCTTTGGAATGATCTTATCATATCCATCCTTCACTATGTAGACACTAAGGCTCCCATAAATCCAAGCTAATATGTCCTTCTCATCTCTACCTGTGAGAACTATTTTTGCCAAGATTTTAGTCATGATGGGTGTCAATTTTGGAGGGATTGAAATTGGACACTCATCCAACTTCTTAAACTGCTTAAACTTATAATCCCCCAATTGACTAGTGTTGAAATAAATTTCAATTTGTACCCAAACCCTAGTTTCCATCCTAGGCATTCAATAATGATAGGTGGGTATTGATCTCATTAATCTATCCAAAATGGTATCGTCTCCCCTCTCCCTACTTTCCAAAATAATCCATCTTTCACTACCTGAGATCCTAACTTTATAGCCTACCACACTAAGGATCCATTACTATCCAAAGGGAAATGACCCACCTCATTTGGGTTTACCTGTCCCAAATATTTACTAGTTAAAACTATACTGAATAAAGAAGTTGGTTGGAAAATCCACCTCTAGTAAATCTTTCCAAACAAAGCTTTATTATTTAACTTTGATCTCCTCAATCCAAATCTCATTTTACCTTGGGTTGGATTACTTTCTCCCAACCTACTAAGACCCATTTCCTCTCTCCTTTAACTCCTCCCCATAAAATTTTTCTAGCCATCTTATCCAACTCTTTCCATATGGTATGTGGGACAACATGGATAGAAAATATATAAATTGGCATGGCTTGAATGAATGACTATAAAAAAGTGAATCTATCCCCATAACTTAACCATTTGTGAGACCAATGATTAATTCTTTCCTTGATACAATCGAAAATATTCCTCCACATATCTCTTTTTAATTTTTTAAAATGCAAAGGGACCCCAAAGTATACCACTGGAAGAGAAGTCCTTGTGAATCCCAAGATCTCTAAAATTCTATCCTGAAGCCTTGATCAAGATTGAAAAAACCACTTTGAATTTTTTATCATTGATGACTTGGTTTGTGGCCCTAAGATAGATATTAAGTGTATCTCTAATCATTCTTGCTTCCATAAAGTTGGCTACTCCCACCAATCATGTGTCATCCATAAACTGTAGGTAAGTCAAAACTTCCTCACCCACCTTGATACCTGTTAGCAAACCTTGTTGTCTTCTCCTCAAGATGAGTCTACCCAAACCTTCTTCCAACATGAGAAAAAATAAGGGGAACAAGGATCTCCTTGATGAAGGCCTCGAGTAGCTCCAAAATATTGTGAGAGAAGGCCATTGATTAACACTGAGTATGTCGGAGTAGAAACACAACTCATGACCCATTCTATCCAATATTGAGAGAAACCAAAGGTTTCCATCATCTTTGAAAGAAGCTCCACTCCACCCTATCATAAGCCTTTGACATATCCAATTTTATGAACATTCCCCTATTACCAGATTTTTACATTGAATGGATTGCCTCCTGAGCTAGAACCACACCATCCAATATTTGCTTGCCCTCTACAAAACCCCCTTTCTTCGAGGAGATAATGCTATGTAGAAGAGGTTTTAGATTCTTACCTTTGTGATTATTTTATATATGATATTGCATAAGGTAATAGGTCTATAATATGAAATATGCACCCCCTCCTCTCCTTGTGGAATTAAGGTAATGAAAGTATGATTTAATGCTTTAACCATTTTTTTATTACCTTTGGAATCCTCTATAACAACCATTACAACCTCCTCCAAGTTGTCCCAGAAGGCCTGAAAAAAACTCAATTGGAAAGCCATCTAGACCTGGTGTTTTTTTGGTGCACATTCCAAAGACTACTTTCTTGAGTTTCTCTTTATCAATGGGTTTATGTAGGGTCTGATTTTCTTCTTCATAGATAACCAAGGATATGACAATAAGAACTTCTTTTTGAGCCTCTTCATCTTGCACCATACTTTCCTTAAATAGTTTAGAAAAATAATCCATTGAATGGAAATGCATACCTAGAATTGTATCAAAGGAGTATTTGTTCTCATCTTGAAGAGCTTCCATGTTGTTCATCTGTCTCCTAGCCTAGGAAGCTCGATGGAAAATTTTAGTATTTTTATCACCTTCTAATAACCAAGTGGTCATTACTCTCTGTTTCCAGTAGGTATCCTCTTGGTTATCAATATCCTCAATCATTTTATGCAATGCAACATCCTCTTCTTTGAGTTGCTATGTAATTGTTCCTTCTTGAAGTATTTTTGAACCTCATCCCATTTGGCCACCAATGGACCTCTTTGGACTTGGAAGTCTGTTTTGTTAGCTCACCTCCATTGTTTTAGTTTATCCTTGACATAATGAAGCTACTTGTGGAATCTAAACATTGCTATCCCATATGGGGGGCGACTCTCTTCCCACCACTATGGAATTTTTTTGAAGTTCCTCTTTTTGTAACTATGGTTTGTGATACCGCACTGTCTTGATTCTCATTCCAAAAAAATGGGAAAGTGATCTAAAACTGGACCCTCCAAATTCTAAAATTCTATATTCCATTTCACAAATGCCTCTAAAATAAAAAAATGATCTAACTTAACCTTCTTGCTATGTGGCTCCATCCTCTTATTAGTCCAAGTATAATTGGTTCGAGGGCATTTAATATCCACAAAGTATAATGCATGGACTTTGGTAATCATAAGTCAATCCCCTAGGTCCAAAATTGGGGTTCCCCCTTCCTGATCTCTAGAAGATAATTTAGCATTAAAATCCCCAACAAAAATCTAGTCTAACTCCTCCCCTGAGACTCTCATGTTATGCACAACTTTCCATTGATGCATCTAACCATCTAGGTTTTGAGCCCCATAATTTTTTTTTGATTAAAACCTACTGAGCTATCATATTATTTATAAAATGTAATGTGAAGACACCCCTCCAATATATATGTTCTATTTATTTCCATTTAAGAGAGTTCCAAAAAGTAACTATGCCTCCTAAGACCCCTTGGGCAACCACTTCCATATGAAAACACCCCTCCAAAGTCTATTTACTATTTTACACATAATATCCAATGACATTTTTGTCTCCTGGATAAGCAAAAAATATGTTCTACATTTTTCTAAGTCTTCGAACAATATATTTATGGGTTCTAGTGTTTAAAACCCTAATAATCCATGATTATATAATCATTGATTACCTCGAGAGCAGTAAAAATATATTGGTCTCACTGATCCTCTAGTGATAAGTTTATCTCCTTGAACTGCTATCAATTCCTTATTTTATTTTCTACCCATTCCTTGAGAGTTGATATTTTTGACCTCTTTTCCACCTGAGTTATCCCTAGAGTTGACCTTTCTCTATTCTTTTGTGCTATACCCATGATGACATCCTTAATTATCTACTTCTCTTGGTTATGCACTATCAATACCCCTACAATCTCTAATTGTGGTAACTCACTACACTCAATTACCTACTCTAGTATGGGAGGAGGTCAAAGAGGAACTTGAACATGGCTATTATTGTTTTCATTATTCCCATCCACTCCTTCCATGAATTTTTCTTCTTCTTGGTCCACTAGTTTCTTGAAGATCTCATACCTATTGGAGGACTTGAGTTGGGTTTGCTCTTTACCATATTTTTTCTTTTGCCTTCTCCTTCTTTTGGGTTGTTCAAAACCATCTCCCTGTGCTTATTTTCCTTGAAAAATGTTGGTTGTTTATTTATTTATTGTTGACTTACCCTCCTTAGGAAGATTTGATATTCCTAGAGGAGCCTCCATTTTTATGTTCATATTATTTGGGTAGGATCGAGTCAAATGCCCATATTTATGGTAAAATTTGCAACTAAAGGGCAATGCCTCATAAATCAAGTTGTTGAATCCAAGATAGTCTTGCAAGTTTGAGTTCAATATTTGTCAACAAAGGTTGTCTAAGATCCATTTCCACGCATAATCTAGCATAAACGATTGTGTTTCCTTCCATTGTATCTTTGGAAACACCCAAATGTCTTCCAAGGGAATTATCGATAATTTCCAATACCTACTCACTCCAAAACTCCATTGGAAGTGCATATAAACGGATCCAAACTAGGACAATAGTGGGTTCAATTCGAGTATCAAATCCCACTCTCCAAGGCTGAACAAATAATCCTGCCAAACCATGATTCCTTTTTATGATTTGAAAGCCCTATTTCTATCGACAAGTGAAGAAAAACTAACAATAAAATATCTATTGCTAATAAACCATAAATAATAGTCACCAAGATGCCTCTAGTTTTGTCAAACCCAAGAATGTAAGAAATTTAGGGTAGTGTGAATACCCATGAACTTATAGATCAAATCATGATTGGATCTAGATAAAACTATTTCTTCTACCATCCTTTGCTCAATGACAATATTTGGCCTTGATTCTAACTGTGGCAAGCATCCATTAACTGGTTGAGATGTTGATCTATTTCCAGTAGCTGTAAAGAGCATTTTTAATGCATTTTTTATGCTTCTTAAATCTTTGCTAGAGGTTTATCCTTTAAAAAATATGCAAAAGAACTATGTCTCTCTAAAAGAGGATCCGGAGGTGTCTCCATTGGACCCTCTTGGGGCAACAATCTTGTCTTCAATTCCATAGCAACCAAAAATCTCTTTAGCTACCCAAATGATGCCCTAGTTTTCTCTTCCAGAGCTCCCAATTACCCTTCATCCTCTTAAATTCCAAATCTAAAATACAAATTTTTAAAATGCAACTAATATGGTTTTTAAAATGCAACTAATATGATTTTTAAAATGCAACTAATTTTTTTTGTAAGATGCAAGTAATATGGTTTTTAAAATGCAACTAATATGATTTTTAAAATGCAACTAATATGGTTTTTAAAATGCACCTAATATATATTTTTAAGATGCAACTGATATGGTTTTTAAAATGCAACTAATATGATTTTTAAATTTGGAGTTTTATAATGAAACTAATATGGTTTTAAAAATACAACTAATATGTTTTTTAAGATGTAGATTTTTAAAATGCAACTAATATGGTTTTTAAAATGCAACTAATATGTTTTTTAAGATGCAAATTTTTAAAATGCAACTAATATGATTTTTAAAATGCGGATTTTTTAAAATGCAACTAATATGGTTTTTAAAATGCAACTAATATGTTTTTAAGATGCAACTAATATGGTTTTTTTTTTTTTGAAAAATTTTGAAAAAACTTGTATTAAAACAAAAAACAGTTACAAGTGGGAGAAAAAACATCCCAACCGAAAGCAAAGAAGCCAGAAGACAACAGGGCACGAAAACGCGACATGTCACGAAATCGCGACACCAAACCTAACCACAGCCGCACCACGACAACAAGTCGCGAAATCACGACATGTCGCGAAATCACGGCAGAACAACGCCGAGGCCGCAAAACACAAAAAGTGTCACGAAATCGCGACGACACAACACCAAAGTGTTGTAATCACAATGACACTGAGAGGGGGGGTGAATCAGTGTGTTCTTTAAAAACTTCTAAAACAATTAGATTATAAAACCAGCAGCAGTTTAAAGCAGATAAAAGAGATACTAAATGCATCAAGAAAGCATCACACATAACACATCATTTTAACGAGGTTCACCAATGTGGCTACTCCTCAAAAAGACTGCTTGGACTACCATCCAAATCCAGTCAATGCAAAGCTACAACTTTACATAATCCTTTACCAGCACCAACTGGAAGGAGCACCAACCCCTTAACTTTATCTGCTTCAACAGAATGGAGCACCAACTCCTATTTTACCAACACCTACTGGAAAGAGGCACCAACCCCTTAATTTTCCAGCACCAACTGGACAAATTATTTACCAGCACCAACTAGAAAGAGGCACCAACCCCTTAATTTGCCAGCACCAACTGGACTTCAATATTGAATAAAAAAATGTTTGACATATACCTTTGTTATTGCAAGACTCTAACTGGTCTACATCACCTTTGCAATCTCTCGTGCACTCTGCTCTCTCTTGCACAATCACTTCACACGGTTCTTTGCCTTACTACTGACCGGACTTTGCAATCAACTTTGCCCTTCGCGCTTCTCTGCACACTCTGCTTTCTCTGCGCACACGCTTCGCACACTCTGTGTCGTTTCACATTCTGCTCTCTGCTCAACACGAACTTCACTTTTACAAACACTATGCTCGCATTCGCACTTTATCTTTACACCCCACTTTTCAAACTCGAAGTACCCTTGCTTTTATAGAAGAAGTTTTAGGAACAAACCCTAAAAGAACGTCGGTTGAGAAACCCTAGAATTTGTCAGCTGCCAAACCCTAAAATCCGTCGGCCCAGATTTAACTTTGTCGGCCTCAAACACTTCTTCCACCTTCATCACTTTCCTGTAGCTTATTGCCGCGAAATAGTAACATGTCGGCCCTTTTAATTTAATTTAATATTTTAATTTAAATTTTAAATAAAATAAAATTTAAACTAAATATTTAAAATTAAATATCTTCATCACGGGGCATCTTTTTCAACGAAACGAAGAGCCAACTTGGGTTTTAAGAAAAACCCATTTCAAATCTGTTATCCATGGTTTTAAATAAAACTTTTTATTTTGACTTGCCTTGGTTTTCACAAAAAACCTTTAAAATTTAAACTAAATATTTAAAATTAAATATCTTTATCACCGGGGCATCTTTTTCAACGAAACGAAGAGCCAACTTGGGTTTTAAGAAAAACCCATTTCAAATCTGTTATCCATGGTTTTAAATAAAACTTTTTATTCTCGATTGCCTTGGTTTTCACAAAAAACCTTTTCGCTTCTTGACATCTCAGGATCTGAAGACTTCTTCTCATTCCGAATTATGTTTTCTGTTTTTTTGCATCTATCATTTAAGGACTCATGATCTGACTAACTTCTAAACTTTATCCTCTGCATCTGAGTGACTTCTGAACTGCCTGTCCATTGCATCATTAGATCTAACCGATCGTATTGACAACAATGACAATCCTCCTACAACACCTTGCTCAACACTTGAACTCCTATCCATTGTACTTTGGCTGCACCTTGCTGTTCAATAAAATCTTGTCCATTGCATCAATAAATCTGTCTAACTGTGTTGACAACAATGACAATACTATTTGCTGCACTTTGCTCAACAATCTCCCCCTTTGGAATTGTTGGCAACACATGTGCAATTTTCCTGTAAATCTTCTCCCCCTTTGACAATAATACCAAAGGGTGCATTGCCAGACTCCCCTGAGTCTATGCACAATATTCTTAGACACAAATTATTACAATTAGCAAATATTCCAAGCATGAACAAGAAGAAAAACAAGTACACAAATGCTCCCCCTGAGTCCAAGACCACTTCATTTCACTGATTGACAACATCATGATAAGCATAATAGGCATCAATAAAATCAACAATGTGAATAGCAGCAATAACCAATGAATGACACCATCACCAGTCAACTTCACCAATATAACATGTGTAAGAACATGACTGAACCACTGTCTTCTGTGCAACTACCCTCTGTTGCTTTGCAAACTCAAACTTGTCCACTGTTAGTGAAGGCATACAATAATCTTATATAGCCAACTTTTTGTTCTGCAATGCCAGCAACATCTGCATACAACTTCACCATGCATCTTGGATATATTCTCAACAAGCTTGAACCCAATGACAGTTGTTTGTCTCTCTCTGCAGTGAGAATCCAGCAGGCTACCTCAATCCACTTTCAACTCTGTGCAAGTACCAAACACTTTCATCCTCAGATACCTAGACAAATACATAGGAGCATTAAAATAAAACTTTAATATTGCTCCTCCTGAGGATGTGCCACCTGGAGTTGCTTAGAGCAATGGCAGAGTAGCCTCCTTCGGTCCAAGGAGACACAATTTCCTTTCTTCTGTCTTTCTCCGGACTTTCCTGAACTTGGGCTTGGGTTTTTCAACAACATCCCTATTTTGCTCCTGTTCGTGAACTTGAACATTTCTCTTGTGGGGTTGTCTCTTGTGCATTCTTGATGGATGATTATTTTCTTTTCTTTTATGCACATGATATGTTCCTTGTCGGTGTTGTCCTCTTTGTGTCTGATGAAATCTAGGGTTTTGCCTTAGATTAGATATAGAAGTGCTTGGACAGAACCTTGCTATGTGCCCTTGACCGTTGCATTTAAAACATTGCACATGTTTTATTCCCTGTCTGTATTGCATTCTATGTGTATGATGAAATCTATGGTATTGCCTTAGATTGGATACACAAGTGCTTGAACAAAACCTTGCTATGTGCCCATGGCCATTACATTTAAAACATTGCACAGGGTGTTCACTCAAAAAAATAGAAGTATTTTTATCAGCATAACTCTTTGATCTATTGTTCAGTCCACAATAAATTGCCTTGTGACCAAAGTGGTTGCATTTAGAACAATAGCCATAAAAAGCATTATTATTAAAAGAGTGAGAGTGAGAGAACCTCTTTTGCTGTGGTTGCTTTGCTGTAGATCTTCTTTGATATTTTCTTCCTTTTGAGGATTCAACTTCAGACTTTTCTTGTTTCAATCCTTCAACCGAGGACTTCTTCTTCTCTGCATATTTGGAGGATGAAGGTTGTTCAACTTCATATCCAAGACCAAACTTAGTTGTGGAGCTTCTTTGTTGATTTATCATTGTATCTAGCAACTCTGTGCTCTTCTCAAATTTGAGATTTATATTGGCCTCTTTTAGTTGTTTCTTCAATGAAACAATCTCTTCTTCTTGTTGGCAGCATACAGTCTCTTTCTCATTGATCTGAGACCTAAGAATATCTTCAATCCTTTTGTTCTGTTCTACTTGCAGCTTTAGATCAACAATAACCTGTTTATATTCCTCTTCACTTGTGCTGTATACATCATTCTTATTATCCAGCTGTGTCTTCAAGGCTTCTTCTGATTTCTTGGCCTTTTGAACTTGTAGGAAGAGATCTTCAATCTCATCCTCATATTCTTCTAATTTCTTGGACAGTATTTTGTTCTTTTTCTTTTCTATTCTCCACTCTTCAAGAGCAGATATCAACTCTCCTTCAAAATCTACTTCAACCTCAAGATTTTCATCACAAACTTCAGGATTCACTTCTTCTACCTTTTTCGGTTCAAATTTCTCTTCTACAGGAACCGAAACTGAATGGGATGCCTTTTTGGATGAGGATCTATTCTTCTTAGCCATTGTGTACTAATCCAAGATCAACCCTGACTGATTTAGCCAAAATTGGGAACCCGGCTCTGATACCAATTGTTGTAATCACAATGACACTGAGAGGGGGGTGAATCAGTGTGTTCTTTAAAAACTTCTAAAACAATTAGATTATAAAACCAGCAATAGTTTAAAGTAGATAAAAGAGATACTAAATGCATCAAGAAAGCATCACACATAACACATCATTTTAACGAGGTTCACCAATGTGGCTACTCCTCAAAAATACTGCTTGGACTACCATCCAAATCCAGTCAATGCAAAGCTACAACTTTACATAATCCTTTACCAGCACCAACTGGAAGGAGCACCAACCCCTTAACTTTATCTGCTTCAACAGAATGGAGCACCAACTCCTATTTTACCAGCACCCTCCCGGAAAGAGGCACCAACCCCTTAATTTGCCAGCACCAACTGGACAAATTATTTACCAGCACCAACTGGAAAGAGGCACCAACCCCTTAATTTGCCAGGACCAACTGGACTTCAATATTGAATAAAAAAATGTTTGACATATACCTTTGTTATTGCAAGACTCTAAGTGGTCTACATCACCTTTGCAATCTCTGTGCACTCTGCTCTCTCTTGCACAATCACTTCACACGGTTTGTTGCCTTGCTACGACCGAGACTTTGCAATCAACTTTGCCCTTCGCGCTTCTCTCCACACTCTGCTTTCTCTGCGCACACGCTTCGCACACTCGTGTCGTTTCACATTCTCGCTCTCTGCTCAACACGAACTTCACTTTTACAAACACTATGCTCGCATTCGCACTTTATCTTTACACCCCACTTTTCAAACTCGAAGTACCCTTGCTTTTATAGAAGAAGTTTTAGGAACAAACCCTAAAAGAACGTCGGTTGAGAAACCCTAGAATTTGTCAGTTGCCAAACCCTAAAATCCGTCGGCCCGGATTTAACTTTGTCGGCCTCAAACACTTCTTCCACCTTCGTCACTTTCCTATAGCTTATTGCCGTGAAATAGTAACATGTCGGCCCTTTTAATTTAATTTAATATTTTAATTTAAATTTTAAATAAAATAAAATTTAAACTAAATATTTAAAATTAAATATCTTCATCACGGGGCATCTTTTTCAACGAAACGAAGAGCCAACTTGGGTTTTAAGAAAAACCCATTTCAAATATGTTATCCATGGTTTTAAATAAAACTTTTTATTTTGACTGCCTTGGTTTTCACAAAAAACCTTTAAAATTTAAACTAAATATTTAAAATTAAATATCTTTATCATCGGGGCATCTTTTTCAACGAAACGAAGAGCCAACTTGGGTTTTAAGAAAAACCCATTTCAAATCTGTTATCCATGGTTTTAAATAAAACTTTTTATTCTGACTGCCTTGGTTTTCACAAAAAACCTTTCCGCTTCTTGACATCTCAAGTTCTGAAGACTTCTTCTTCTCATTCTGAATTATGTTTTCTATTTTTGTGCATCTATCATTTAAGGACTCATGATCTGACTAACTTCTGAACTTTATCCTCTGCATCTGAGTGACTTCTGAACTGCCTGTCCATTGCATCATTAGATCTAACTGACTGTATTGACAACAATGACAATCCTCCTGCAACACCTTGCTCAACATTGAACTCCTATCCATTGTACTTTGGCTGCACCTTGCTGTTCAATAAACTCTTGTCCATTGCATCAATAAATCTGTCTGACTGTGTTGACAACAATGACAATACTATTTGCTGCACTTTGCTCAACAATCTCCCCCTTTGGAATTGTTGGCAACATGTGCAATTTTCCTGTAAATCTTTGGTATCAGACGCCAGAAGCGTCGCGAAATCGCGACGAGAAAGCCAAAAGGCGCCTGATCTCCAGAAGTGTCGCGAAATCGCGACAAATGTTCACCCCTTGATGCCCGATCTGCAAAAGTGTCGCGATATCGCGACGTCTTTTCCTCATGGCTCCAGTTGACCGGAAGTGTCACGATTTCGCGACGAGATTTCCCTTGGGCGGCCCTTCAGCAAAAGTGTCACGAAATCGCGACGTGTTCTCCCCTTGGCGCCCTTTCCTCAAACGAGTCGCGATATCGCGACGATTTTCCCTCATGAAGCTTGTTCTCCAAAACTGTCGCGAAATCGCGACGAGTTTTCCCCTTAGCATCCTTTCCTCAAAAATGTCGCGAAATCGCGACAAATGTTCACCTTGATGCCCGATCTTCAAAAGTGTCGCGATATCGCGACGACTTTTCCTCTTAGAGCCATTGCTGCAAAGATGTCGCGAAATCGCGACGATTTCTCCCCCGGGAGCCCATTCGGCAGAAGTGTCGCGATATCGCGACGAATTTTCCCTTGGGCAGCTTTTCACCAAAAATGTCGCGATATCGCGACGATTTTTCCCCTTAACGCATTTTTTCCAAAAGCGTCGCGAAATCGCGACGGCTTCCATCCAACGGCTGCAGCAGCGAAACAGGTCACGAAATCGTGACACCTTCCCACCAAAGGCCGCGACGGCGCAACAGGTCACGAAATCGTGACAGTTTTCCTCCAAAGGCCGCGGCAACGAAACAGGTAGCGAAATCGCGACAGCTATCCGGGAAAGGCCGCGACGGAGCAACATGTCGCGAAATCGCGACAGCTTTCCAGCCAAGGTCGCGACGATGCAACAGGTAGCGAAATCGCTACACTTTCTCATCAAAGGCCGCAACAACTCAGAAAGTAGCGAAATCGCTACAACTTCTCTCCGAAGACCGCGACAGCGCAACATGTCGCGAAATCGCGACAGCTTTCCAGCAAAGGCCGCGACGGCGCAACAGGTCACGAAATCGTGACAAAAACCTTCCTTAGCCATTTTTGTGCTCATTGTTGCAGGGATCGTTCCAGACCTTGCCGAATCACTTCATCTATCAGAGGCATATCACTGTGCAGCTGCACCCCTACCTCTTTCTCAGCACCCATCTTCGCAAGGAAGTCAGCTACCGTATTCAAATTTTGGCTAACATAAATAGGGATAACATCATCTAACTCCCTCCATAACTCCTTGATTTGGGAGATCAAAATCCGTAGTCTCCAAGCTTTCGAGGAGAAGTTTCGCATGCAATCAAGAGCGCCGACCAGGACTTGAGAATCGGATTCGAGAATTATTCTCCTGTGACCCTGCTTAACAGCCCAGATAGAAGCTGATTTGATGGCAATGGCTTCAGCTTCATTGTTTGTGGCTCTGCCCAAGCCCTGCAGTTCCCAGTAAAGCACCGCACCAGAATGATCCCGACAGACAACACCAATACCCGCACTGCCCGGGTTGCCTTTTGCAGCTCCATCAGTATTAATCTTTATCCAACCTACTGGGGGAGGTTTCCAGCAAACTCTGTCTTGTCCCTCTTGCCCCTCAACCCCCTCTTCTAGATGCCCAAGACCAGCCTGATTCTCTTCTTCAGCATTGATGGCAACAGTTTCTGAGACTTTGCTCCAGATGACCTGCCAAACGCCGTCTATCGAGGAGAAAGTGTCTCTGAAGATCCGGGCATTTCTCTCCAGCCAAACTTGCCACCAAATGAAGAGAAAGCCTAACTCCCAGCCAATTCGGAGAGCTGTGGATTTGAATCTGCCCCTTTTCCATTTTTCCCAAATATTGGCACGATTTAGATCACCATTAGCCCGGAGTTTAAATTGAGAGAACCAGCGCTCCCAAATCTGATGTGTAAAAGGGCACTCGAACATCAGGTGATCAGCAGTTTCCTCATGTTTGTGGCATAAAGCACATTGAGAGGGGCCAATGATTCCCCTACTTCTGAGATTGTCAAAGGTGAGAATTCCATTGTGCATAAGCTGCCAGGCGAAGAAATTCACTTTCGGCCAGCCCTTGGAATGCCAAATCCTTCTCCAATCCTGAACCGAAAATGAGTGCGGGGGAGGCTCAGGGAGGATCTTTTCATACCCATCCTTTACTGAATAGACCCCAAGGCTTCCATAGCCCCAAGCTAATTCATCCTCCTCATCCCTCCCTGTGAGGAACCTTTCTGACAAGATTTTGTGCAAGATGGGCGCCAACTCCGGAGGGATAGTAATTGGCCACTCCTCCCACCTCTTAAACTTTTTGAATTTATACTCCCCCAATTGGCTGGTGTGGAAATAGTTATCAATGTGGAACCAGCCCTGGGCTTCTAAGGCGGTCTTGATTGGTTGTAGCTCAGGAAACGAAGCAATGATGGGCGGATACTGGTCCCAAGAGTCAGTCCAGAAACGTGCCTTATCCCCTCTCCCCACTTTCCAAAATAATTGGTCTTTGATAACCTCAGATCCAAGCTTGAGAGTCTGCCACACTAAGGATCCAGTACCTTCCAAGGGAAAGCGGCCCACCTCATTGGGGTGAACATGACCCAAATATTTACTGGAAAGGATTCTGCTGAATAGGGAGGTTGGCTGGGAAATCCACCTCCAATACAGTTTTCCAGCCAAGGCTCTGTTATTAAGCTTGGAGCTTCTCAGGCCCAGCCCTCCTTTGTCCTTAGGCTGGGTAACTTTATCCCACCCAACCAAAGCCCATTTTTTCTTCCCTTTTGCACCTTCCCATAAAAATCTTCTAGCCATTTTGTCCAACTCCTTCCAGATGGTATGAGGGGCAGCCAGGATAGAGAATTTATAGATTGGCATAGCCTGAATAACTGACTGCAGGAAGGTTAATCTACCCCCATAGCTTAACCATTTATGGGACCAGTGATTCATTCTATCTTTGATGCCTTCCAATAGATCCTTCCAAATATCAATTTTTAATTTTTTGAAATGCAGGGGAACGCCCAGGTAAACTATTGGAAGGGAAGTCCTTGTGAATCCCAGGATCTCAATAACCCTCTCCTGCAGCCTTTGGTCAAGATTGAAAAAGACCACTTTGGACTTCCTGTCATTGAGGACCTGATTTGAAGCCCTAAGGTAGACATTAAGAGTATCTCTGATTCCTCTAGCTTCCCTAAGACTGGCCACACCAACCAATCCAGTATCGTCCACAAACTGCAAGTGAGTCAAAGTTTCCTCCCCAACCTTGATACCAGTTAGCAGGCCTTGTTGCCTTCTCCTCAAGAACAGTCTGCCTAATCCTTCAGCCATAATGAGGAAAAGATAGGGAGAGCAAGGGTCTCCTTGGCGAAGACCACGAGTGGCTCCAAAAGGATGCGAGGGAAGACCCTTAATGAGAACAGAATAAGAGGGCGTAGAAACACAGCTCATGACCCAATCAATCCAATCCTGGGAGAAACCAAAGGCTGCCATCATTTTCGATAAGAAGCTCCACTCCACCCGGTCATAAGCCTTGGACATATCCAGTTTAATGAACATTCCTTTATTGCCCGATTTTTGCATTGAGTGGATAGCCTCCTGAGCAAGAACCACCCCATCCAAGATTTGTCTTCCCTCTACGAAGCCCCCTTGTTCAGAAGAAATGATGTTATGAAGAAGGGGTTTAAGCCGCTCAGCCATTATCTTAGTGATTATTTTGTAAATCACGTTGCATAAGGCAATAGGTCTGAAATCAGAGATATGAGTCCCCTCCTCCCCTTTTGGAATTAAAGAGATGAAGGTGTGATTAATCGCCCTGAGCATTCTTTTATTGGTTCTGGATTCCTCAATGACAGCCAAAACATCCTCCCCCAAAGTGTCCCAAAAGGCCTGAAAAAACTCAATAGGAAAGCCATCTGGACCAGGAGATTTTCCAGTACTCATACCAAAGACCACATTTCTCAATTCATCACTTTCAATGGGTCTAAGCAGGGCCTGATTGTCTTCTTCAGAGATAATAGAAGGAATAACATTAAGAACTTCGTTCTGAGCCTCAACATCCAGCTCCATACTTTCCTTAAAAAGTTTAGAAAAGTAATCAATTGAGTGGGAGTGCATACCAGGAAGAGTATCGAAGGAATGTCCATTCTCATCTTTAAGGGCTTCCATGTTGTTCATCTGTCTCCTAGCACAAGCTGACCGATGAAAAAATTTGGTATTTCTATCCCCTTCTAATAACCAAGTATTTCTTGCCCTCTGTTTCCAGTATATCTCCTCTTGGTTGTCAATGGCCTCAACCGCTTTACGCAGTGCATCATCTTCAGATTTGAGTTGCTCAGTAATTGATCCTTCCCTAAAGAGTTTCTGAACCTCCTCCCATCTGGCCACCAAGGGGGCCCTTTGGAGCTGGAAATCCGACTTATTTTCTTTCCTCCAATGTTTCAGTTGAAGTTTGACAAAGTAAAGCTGTTTATGAAATTTGAACATTGCTGTCCCAAAAGGTGGACGGCCTTCTGCCCACCATTGTGGAATTTTTTGTCGAAGGTCCTCCTTTTGTAACCAAAAATTCTCAAATTTAAAAGGCCTGTGATGCTGCCCTATCGAAGTCCCTCCCTCCAGCAAAATGGGAAAATGATCGGAAACAGGGCCCTCCAAAATCTGGAGCTTAGTATTCCATTTTACAAAAGCCTCCTCCGAGACCAGAAAATGATCTAACTTGACCTTCCTGCTGTGTGGCTCCTTCCTCTTGTTAGTCCAAGTAAAAAAGGTTCCAGGGCCTTGAACGTCCACTAATTGAAAGGCCTGAACTTGGGCAATCAGAAGCCGATCCCCTGGATCCAAAATTGGGGTGCCACCTTCCTGGTCACGAGCAGATAATTTTGCATTAAAATCCCCTGCAATGATCCAGTCAAAACATTCCCTGGAAGACCTCATGTTGTGAACAACTTTCCATTGAAGCCTCTGGCCATCAAGGTCTTGGGCCCCATAAAAGTTAGTGATTAAAACATGTTCTGCTGAGAAGTTATTTCTAAAAAGAGATGTGAGAACACCCCTCCAAGCTATATGTTCTAATGCAGTCCAATCCAGAGGGTTCCAGAGGGTAACAATTCCCCCTGAAGCACCTTGGGCAGCCACATCCATATGACCAGCACCCCGCCAGATTCTATTAACTGTTTTACTCATAATATCTAAAGACATTTTTGTCTCCTGAATAAGCAAAAAGTCTGTTTTACGATTTTCTAAAAGTCTTTGAACAACAGATTGATGGGTTCTACTGTTTAAACCCCTAACATTCCAAGATTGTACAATCATTGAAAACCTTGAGAGCAGTAAGAATCAATAGTCCTCACCGATCCTCCATTGATCAGCTTATCTCCTTGAGCTGCAATCAGGTCCTTGTTTGACTTTCTGCCCGCTCCTTGAGTGTTGCTATTTTTGGATCTCTTTTCTACCTGAGAAATACCCAGGGCTGGCCTTTCTCGATTTTTTTCTGCAATTCCCATGCTAACATCTTTTATTACTGGCGGCTCTTGGGAGTGCACTGTCAGTGCCCCTGCAATTTCTGGTGGCAATACCTCAGTGGGCTCAAGCACCTGTTCTAAGACAGGAGGAGATGAGGGGGAAACATGAGTTTGAGGGTTAAGGGCCTCAATATTCCCATCCACACCTTCCATATCCTGGTCCTCCTGATCTACTAAAGACTTAAAAATTTCATATCTGTTGGCTGGCTTAGATTGAAATTGCTCCTTACCACTTTTCTTCTGCTTTCTCCTTCTCTTGACTTGTTCAAAGCCATCTTTCTGACCCTCATTAGCTTGAGGAGTATTGGATGTTTCTTTGACAGAACTGGACTTACCCTCTTTGGAGCGGTTTGGCATGCCATGCTGGGCTTCCGTTTTGGAGTTCAGAAGAGTTGGACAGAATCGGGCCAAATGCCCATGTTTGTGACAGACTCTGCATCTGAAAGGCAGAGCCTCATAATCTAACTGTTGTATCCAGGATACTCCTGCCAGTTCCAGTTCCACCTCTGCTGGTAGAGGCTGGCTAATGTCCATTTCCACACAGATTCTAGCATAGACACCAGAGCTACCTTCTATAGTATCCTTGGAGACGCCCAGGTATCTACCCAGGGAGTTACCTATCATTTCCAAGACCTGCTCCCCCCAAAATTCCATTGGGAGAGCGTACAGCCGAATCCAGACCGGGACAGCCGTGGGTTCAATGCGGGGATCGAAACCCACTCTCCAGGGTTGAACAAATAACCCTGTCGGACCGTGGTTTCTCTTCTCTGACTCAAACGCTCTGTTCCTATCAGCTAAAGAAGAAAAGCTAACGATGAAATACCCGTTGCTAATAAACCACAGGGAGTACTCACCATGGGGCTCCCAGTTCTGTCTGACCCAAGTGTGCAAGAAATTCAGGGTGGGTCGGATACCCATGAATTTGCAAATCAAATCATGATCGGCTTTGTATAGAATTGTGTCTTCGACCAGCTTTGGTTCGATTACAATCTTAGGCCTCGAAGCGGATTGAGGGAGACATCCGTTGACACGATGTGCTGCGGAACCCCTTCCAGCATTCTTGAGCATCATATTCAGATTATTTCTCTGAGCTTCGCCGTTAGAAGACGAAGGATTGTCTTTGAGCATTTCCGCGTAAGAGCCCTTTCTCCCAGAGAGAGGGTCTGGAGGAGACCCCATTGGGCCCTCCTGGAGCTGCAAGCGATCCTTCAGATCCGCAAAAACAAAACAGAGCAGGAAGCCACCTGATGTCCTGGATTAACCTTCGCCCCACCAATCCAAGAACATCGCCTGTTGCCTGCACAGAGAGTTTCCCGCCAAAACGCCAAATCGCCAGAGCTCAAATTTTCCAACCTGCATCCCTCTAAAAATGAGTTTCGTAACTAATATGGTTTTTAAAACACAACTATTATGCTTTTTAAAATGCATCTAATATGGTTTTAAATTGCAACTAATATGTTTTTTTTAAGATGCAGATTTTTAAAATGCAACTAATATGATTTTTAAAATGTAATTTTTTTTAATATTTGCAAAAATAATTACCTAAAATACCTACAAAGAACTTAAGATGCCTATGCAATGCTTGATCTACACTGAGAACATAAACAAAATAGTAAAGATTTCACTTTTTTTAATTAAACCCATAACTAGGGTTTTAGAAAAAACTTACCAAGAAATCTTATGCTTTCTTCCTCTAGCCCTTTAGATGTGGTATTGCATCTGCATATGTCATCAGATGTAGATAATCATCTACTTAGGTCTCCCATACACAGATCTACATCTATGTGATCTCTAAACAAAACCCTAACAAGTTTTTGAACTCTTGAAATAATTTTTTTAATTTTACATGAGGGAGTTTCGAAACCTACAATAAAACGAACACAGATAAATAAATCAGAGTACGAAAAGGTAGATCAAGACAAAGAATCCTTTAGGGGTCCCACCATGATCACCATTTTGTAAATAGTGAAAACAACACCTAAATAACAAAATATTTTTTTTGTTGTATAATAAGGGGTTGTACTCGGGTCCCCCACCCTTGAAATTACATCTCTCTTCTTTAGAGCTTGAGAGTTTACAAATAGATACACTTCTCATCTCAATTGAGATGCTATAGCTAGAAACCTACATCATTTTACATAAAATGTCTGAATTCTTTATTTTCATTTTCTAGATCTTTTCAAATTTTTGTATGAATACAATTACTCCAAAATTTAACATCTTTCTTGACATTTTTCTATAGTAGCCTTTACAATTCCAACTTCACCTCTACTATCTATGCCTTATATCTTAGTAGAGTAATATTTCCAAAACATCGCACTATCATAGTCCGCTTTACCAAATCTAAATTTCTAGTTTCCTTCCTCACTGAAGTCATAACCATTCACTACTCTTCCTATCGTTTGAACCCTAGTTGGCCAATACTTGCAATTTCATTTTTCGTGACTTGAAAATCATTACCACCCTTGTTTCAAATGGTTGAATTCATAGTGTTGTATCTCCCTCAATATTGCTCAATTTTTTTCTTAAAACCACTCATTTTAAAGCTATTCAAATTCTGCACAAGTTGGTCTAAGAATCAGCTGAATCGGATAACTCTTTGTGAAGATATGGCTCCTAAAAGATGAGATGTTTTTCAAGAAAAATCCTAATACTTCAAACTTTAGATTTTTTTTGCGACTTGAAAAATCATCATTACCCTTGTTTTGAATGGTTCACTTCATAGGGATGTATCTCCCTTAATATTGCTTAGATTTTTGCATATGACCACACATTTTAAATCTATTCAAATTTTGCACAAGTTGGTCTAAGAATCAATTGAATAAGATAACTCTTCATGAATATATGACTCCTAAAAGATGATATGTTTTTTAGGAAAAAATCCTAATCCTTTGTACTTTGTAATTTTATTTTTCTCTAAGCAACATTCCATACTTCTTCATCCTTCCCAACCTTCCACTCAGCATATCAACCTTTCGTTGCAGCTCCTTCAACCAACCTAGCCTTCTATGCTCCTTTAACCTTATTAGCCTTCCACGTTCCTTCAACCATCCCAACATTCCACCCAACATCCTAGCCTTTCACTTTAGCTCCTTCAACTAGCCCAACCTTCCATGTCTTTCAAACAATCCAACCTTCCATGCTCCTTTAGTGTTGACACTCCAAAGATAAACTCATCATTCAACCTTCCACACTCCTTCAGCCTCCAACCTTCCATGCTCCTTCAACCTCTAGCCTTCCATGCTCCTTTAGCCTCTAGCCTTCCATGCTCCTTCAACCTCTAGCCTTCCATGCTCCTTCAACCTCCAACCTTCCATGCTCCTTCAACCTTCAGATTTGTTGATCGTTAAAGCACCAGATTATTTACCAGGCCCCTTAGGGGACCCTAAATAATAAAATATTGACACAAGTAATGATAATGAAATAAAATGCTTTTGTATTAAAATGATGTGGAGCCTTGATCTCCTTTTACAATGATTTACCCCAAGTCACAAGGATCTTATAAAAAAATAATAATTGCTTGTCGTCTTTAGATTACAATTAACATGAAGGGGGTACAACCCCTTTGTCGGATCCAATTGGATATAGAGTGTTTACGTTCTCTCCTACTACAATCAAGTTGTGGAGTGGGCTAATGCGATAAAAACAACGAGTTCGATTTTGAATCCTTGGTGGTAGTTTGACAATATTTTATTTGTAGCAAGATGGTCTAGCAGATTCTTGACAACACTTCATTGCGTAAAATTTGGTTTGTTATTATCTTTTTTGTAGATAAGGGGGATGTCAATTTATAGGCTTATTGGAAGGAGGAAGATGAGGGAAGGGAGAAGGTGATTGAGGAGAACAAATTGATTTGTTTATGGTAGGTGTGACTATAGGTGATTTATGGTTGACATGAAGGTAGGCACAATGTTTTAGCCTGTGCACAACCACTGACAGGCAGTTTACCTACCATTGATATTGATTTTATTTTTTTATTTTTTTTTTGCGTGACCATCTTGGATTGAGATAGTGGGGAATACATGACCGTCTTAGGTCAAGACGGTTACAATTACCTATTATTAGAGAAAGCCATGGATTTAACCTTGAAGCTAATAAAAGTGGATTGTGTGGGTTGTAAAGGAGGCTTTTTGGGAGTCTCCTCAAGATAACGCATTTTAGGTATCTACAATTACTAAATACACTTATTTGGCTTGTATTGAATTAAATTATGCTTTATCCCTAGTCATGTGTTTGCTAGAACCTAAATCAATACACCAAATTTCATCCTTTGGTATTTTTATCACCTTGGACATTAGCATGTTATGTGCCTATTTAGAGTTTGATTCTAATTCTTCACACATAACATATCTATATTGTTGCTCCTACTTGGGATGTGGTTTGTACTATGTCTTTTTTTGATGAGGTTTGCAGACTTGATTTCCTTGAGTCATAGAGTTATACCAACTCTTTGTACCGTGTCCTTTATCACAGATGTGGTAATATCACTTTTGTTTTTGAGGTTATTTCTATGATTATGATGATGGAGAAGGACCCTTCTATAGCTTCTTTACCCCAAATTTATTGGAAAATAGCATATTATTTATCAATTGATCTTTCAACTTCTTAGTTGCTTCTTATGGTTGAAGCCAACTTATCGAAAGACACCTTTCCATTTGAAATTTATAATAAATTGATCAACACCCTAAATGAATATGGTGGAGTTTTAAGTATAATGGGTACTAAGAGCTTATCATCCATAATTTCAACCATGGCATTCAATCTGGCTTTTAACTCTATAACTCTACGAATAAAAGCCTCAATGATTTCTCCATCTTAGACTCCCAATGTGTGAAGTTGAGACATAAGGTGAAGTATTGTGGATTCATTCTTCTCTTTAGATGGTAGAGAGTGTGTCCTATGTCTCCTTGGATGTTTATGCTTCATAAATGTGTGGTTGAATAACATATAATATGACAAGGGTGATGATCATTAATGCTCTAGCATCTACATCATCAAATTTTTGCTATGCATCTTCATCCTCTACAGTTCAAGTGACTTTTTTGGTGATAATGTCCCAAAGTTTCTCAACTATCAAGATGGTTCTCATCTTAGTTTTACAAGGTTCAAATTTTGAACCTTTGAGTACCTATTAATTTGTAACAAATACTTATGGTACAACCATGTGAGGGTTCCTTATAACTCTTGGTCCCCCTTTTAATATATCACTAGTCCAATATATCAAACCTTTCTATATACCCATAGTGGAAGAAGTTAGTCCTCTCAATATATGCAGTTATACTAAAAGATACTTTAAGGTACATGAAAGAGAATAATACAAGGCACCAAGATAGTATGAAAGGAATTTGTCCTATAAATAACACTTGCTTAAAGAGAAATCATTGTACAGAGGGGTAACTTCCCTATGTACTTGGAATTTCTCAATTTCAAGGTTTATGTCTAATGATAGTGACAAATAGGGTATGATTATGGAGGAAAATTAGAAAAAATGATGACCTTATATCTTCCCAACAATTTAAAGGGTTTATGCCTATATGTTGCTATGGAAACTTTGTTAGGATAAAGATACAGTAGCTTAATGCAATAACTTTACCTGTAATCACGAGCGAGAGATGTTGTTGATACTAAATGCTACTAATATGCTTAAGCATGTGTTTAAAAGATATTCAAAACATGAAATTTTAAAGTAATTTTTTTAAAGTATTAAAGGTGTAGGTCCTAGCTGAAAATGCACCTCTTCAAAAAAAATAATTTGTTTTTAAAAATTTCAACTCTCCTACTCAATGCTTCATGCACTTAAAAAGAGAGCTTATTCTTAAACTTTTTAAAATATGCAACTTGAAACAAAAAGATAAGTTAGGGAAATGAACTTGAGACCTCCAACCTTGTAAGTCTTCGCATTTGCCTTGATTTCAATTTAGCTATTCAACCACCTTAAATTATATTGTGCCTCTTCTCATATATATGTTATTTTCATTTTTTGATTAAAAATCTCAAATTGCTTTTATTGCTTTGAGATCGATATAGACAAGCCAACCATCTTAAGTAACAAACATCCTTATGGCATAAAAAAACCTGTGTAGATCATTACACCAATCCTCATGGAAAATGAATTCTCAATAATGGCTTCAGTTGTAATCATAGCGCCATATGATCTTGGAGCCTACCACAAAAATTACAACGATATGGTAGGCTTTTGTATTAAAAAATTAGTTTTTGGGGTTAAAATAAAATTTTGGCTTGAGGATGGATGATCACCAATGGGACATCCACAATTGCCCTCGAAGGTGCTCCACATTAAAAATATGCCTTGAGAATGCATGGATAAGGAGCTTATAAAATTTGAGAAATCCTTTGACAAAATCATGAGTACCAATGCCAATGTCAGAACCAATTGAAACCAAGCCTTTATCAAATTCTCTAACCTAAATTAGGCAATTGCCATGGTCTCATACTACTCTTCCTTGTTGGATCCTGCTCAAGTCCATGGTAGGCTTGTATAGTTGTAGTACTGTAACTTGGGATTGCTTAGTCTCTGCTATGGAATTTGGCTTAGATGCTCTCTTCTCCTTGTGATTTTGGAGAACGTAACTTCCTGCCAACAAAAAACCTCTACTTTTAGGATCCCATTTGAAGAGCAAAATTGTTGTTTCCAAAACAATTGTGGCCATGAAGTTCACAACATCAAGCATACCTTTGAAGAACACAGGTTTATACTAAGAGGGGGGGTGAATAGTATAAGATCAACTTTTATTTTTCTTTCTTTAACAATATTATATAATATTATAAATGGCAATATCAATAGCAGTAATCAAAGCAATGCACAAATCATCACACACAAGAGAGACACAAATTTAATGTGGTTCACCCAATGTGGGCTACTCCACGGAGAAAATATTTCTTCTAGATTTTCTCAATAAATATCTTGGGAATCAATTCCCTATTACAATGTTTATGGACCTCTATCCAAAGAAGACACCAATCCCCTATGCTCTGATTTGTGGATCTCTCTCCACAAGAGAACTTTTTCCCCTTTTATCTGGTTCATGGAACTTGATCCAGGAGAACTCTATATTCTCAACCTCCAAAGAAGAACTCTATCTCCCTAGTTGGTTCATGGATCTCACTCCATAGGAGAACTCTTTCCCCTTGCTCTAGTTTGTGGATCTCTCTCCATAGGAGAACTCTTTCCCCTTGCTCTGGTTCATGGATCTCTCTCCATAGGAGAACTCTTTCCCCTTGCTATGGTTCGTGGATCTCTCTCCATAGGAGAACTCTATCCCCTTGCTCTGGTTCATGGATCTCTCTCCATAGGAGAACTCTATCCCCTTGCTCTGGTTCATGGATCTCTCTCCATAGGAGAACTTTTTTCCCTCTATTATGGTTGGTGATCTTCTACAAGACTTTTGCCCCCACTACTCTAGCTTTTGGATCTCTCTCCATAGGAGACCTCTGTCCCCACTACACTGGCTAATGGATCTCTATCCACTGGAGACTGTTGTCCTCTTTGCTCTATCATATCCAAAGCCTACTATCAAATCTATCTCAAAATGCACCAAATTTTATCCCAAGTCTAGCACAAATCTGCTCTAACTCTGCTCAAAAATTTATACCAAATTCTATCTCAAATATACCCCAAGCCTTAACACAAAGCTTGAACAAATTAGCAATCAAACCTGCTTTCAACTCTATCTCAAATTTACACCAAGACTTAACATAAAGCTTGCTCAAATATACCCACAAGCCTTCTCAAAGACTTGATCAAATTTGTCCTCAAGCCTTCTCAAAGACTTTCTCAAATCTGTCCTCAAACCACTCATAAAATCTGCTCAAATATTTCCAAACTTGCATACAAACACAACTTAAATCTCTTTCAAAAAGCTTTCTTCACACAAAAAAAATCTACTTAGAATTCGTTTAACCTCTGGAACATATAGAGGATGATATGCTCTATAAAAAATTTAATATGTTTCACACTCACAAATCTTGTACTCAATTAACCACTTTCTATCTCTTGCAAAATCCCTTTCAAATCAAAACAAAATAATGTATAAAAAAATTGGTTTATTCTTCTTGCAAATTTTCTCTCAAAGATCAATCACACCAATGCCCAATTTCCCTCATAAAATTGATCTCTAACACCTTCACAATTGCTATCAATATATCTCAAATCAATGTTCAAAATATTTCACAAAGATGCACTAACTCATCTTCAACCCTAGCACAAGTAGTTCACAATAAAATGTCTCAAACTCTTTCAATAATGGAAGCATACTTGTTCTCAAACTATAACCCAAGTATTTCCACAATCATTCAACAATGAAGTGCAAATCCTAACTCAAATATTTTCAACAATGTTTATCAAATAATCCATTTCACTCCACCTTATGTTTCAAAATATTTACTTCAACAAAACACTTTAAACAAGGAATAATGTGCCCATACCTCTTAATTGCTCTTATGAAGATATGTCTTCAAAAATCTGTCTCACAAACAATTGATCTTTCTAGTGCCACTTCAAGAGTTAGATATCAAAATACTCTCTTAATACATCCATATGAATTTTCTTCTCAAAATTTATTTCACCATACAAAAATTACAATAAAATATCAAACCACTATAACACCTTATTACTCCTATTCTTGCATGACAATACTCAACAAAACAAACCAAAAATTACACACATAAATTTCTCATATACACCTTATACCTCCTTCTTATGAAAATAATGCACTTTTAAATTTTTAATAAGACCAACCAAAATATCACTTCATATTATGCATCAACAAGGCACTAGCAATCTGAAATTTAATTTCCACTCCTTTTTAAATAAAAAATTAAACTCAATTTATTATACTTATGACTCCCTAGTAAATTCACCTTAAAACCCTAAAAATTAATTAACCCTTATAACTCCCAAAGTCAAACATCATATGCATACCTTATAAATAAATTTGCCCCAAGCATTGTCGCTGCTACTCGAACCCGCAACCTCACTGCCCCTCGTGCCCTAGCACAAGGGCAAACACTGCATAGGCTAGCCACCCACACGATCACAAAGGAGAACATGCTCCTTCTTCTTCACTGAAACCAATGCAAACACCTTCAACCAAAACAAAAAAACTCATCACAATTCGAACGCCGAACCTACCGCCTGTAACGCACTCCGCAAGCCAAGCTTGCCAACTAGGCTATCCACCCACATAAGATGGAATTGGCATTCTTCGTCTTTGACTATGCGCTGCCCTCGAAATTCATAAAAGTCTTTCTCTCTACCTCCACCGCTTGTCGAACAAAATGTAAATTAATTTCTCGAGAGTTATTCCAAACTTTGGCTTGCATAACCTTAATATTTTTATACACTTTTCCCTTTGACTTTGGACGTTGGCTCAACTTGGAAAAATTACCTCCATACAAATTCAAATTTTGGTGCCATCTAAACCTTGTTAAAAATATTATAATAATTTTAAATCTAAGGTAGATTTAAATATTATAATTTTATTTTAACCTTTGGGCCCTTTTAATTTTTAATTATTATAATTATTTAAATCTCCATAGATTTAAATATTATAATTTCTTTTTTTCTTCTTGGAACATTGCTTTGGATAAAAGTCTTTTCAAACATAAAACTTCTTCCTTTTTATTTAGCAAATGCCATCATTATAAAACCATTAAACCTTTATTTTCCTTTACATAAATGACAACCAATGTCATTAACTTATGCCATTAATTCTTTGACATCAATGACAACAATATACTCAAAATTTCCAACAATATCCCCCTTTGTCATTGATGGCAACCCTTTTATAAAAAATCCTTTTTCCAAACCATTTGATTCCAAATCTGCTCCCCCTAAGAAACTTCTCCCCCTGACTGAATTCTCTCCCCTTTACTCAAATATCTACCCCTTTGACATCAATGGCAAAGGGACTCCTATGGGGCTAAAGATAAGACTCTTAGCTCAGCCTCCTCCCCACCTCCTCTTCTTGAGGTGGTTAATTTTGGGGTGGGAATATCTCTACTCCCAACATACATGCTCTTTGTCTACCTTCCTTTTCAACATACCCTTTTGATCCTTTTGAGTGTACCTGTTCTTGCTTGTCTCTAGAAGATTTGGAAACTCTATTCTATACCACTTGGCCTTATGTCCTAGATTATTGCACTTGTAATACTTAATGTTGTAGTTCTTAGAAGGTGCAAATATTTTGAAGTTCCTCCTAGTGAAGCCATACTCATTTTTGTCATGAACCCTGCAGTGGATTGCTTTATGACTAAAATGATTGCAAGAGTAGCAATACCCTTGAAAGAGATGTCCATATTTGAAGTTCCTCTTAGTAAAACCATATTCCTTCTTTTCATGAACCCCGAAATGCATAGCCTTGTGACCAAATCGATTACATGAAAAACAATGTCCTTTGAAGAAATTTTTTCTTGAGCCTACTGGTCTCTTAGTCCTTTCTTCTCTATGATGATCCATGTTTCTTGTTTTTTCATTGTTTCCATTCGTAGTGAAGCTTCTATTATTCAAATTATCCTCATAAGTCTCAATTGATTCTTCACTATTTTCCTTTGAAACTTCCTCTTTGAGCTTGAGCTTGACCCTTCTTCTTGTCCTTCTTCAAAACCAAGTCCTGTTTTGATAGATGAAGATCTTTGTGCATTAATAATCTTATCCAAAGTATTTGAAATTTTTTCAAACCTGTGTAGATTTTCCTTAGAATATTTCACTTCCATCATTAGTGAAACTACCTCATGTTCTAATCTTTCACATTCTAACTCTTTTGCCTCTAACTTTTCACTCATGACCTCTTTAATTTCCCTTGCCTTAGCTTTTGATTTTGTCAGATCTTGTAGAAGCTTTTCTTTTTATTCCTCACATTCTTGAACTTGAGTCTTTAGTCTTGAATTCTATTTCCTAACTTTTTTCAATTCTCTGAGAGCAACAATAAGTTCTGCTTCTAGATCAATTGTGCCTTCCTCTTCATTTTTTGAATCTTTTTCTACTTCTTGGTCTCCAAAAGCATCTTCAAACTTTTCAAATCTATCTTTAATAGAATCATCTTTTTCCTCTTCTATTGCCAAAAATAAAATCTCTTCTTCTTCACTATCTGAGAGTATCTCATCACTGTCACTTGAAGCCTTGCTTCCTTTATTAACATAGAAACTCTTCTTGTGCCTTTGAAAGAACTTATTTTCATGCTTGTTTTAACCATACCTATTTTTCTTTTCATACCTAGATTTTCCTCCATTTTCTTATGATCTTGTTTCTCTTTACTGCTACTGCTTCCAACTTCTAGATAATTAGATGCATTGTTGAGGATAACTTAGGCTTATCCACTTAAGCCTAAGTTAATTATTATTATATTTATTATTCCTATTTCTTGCACTTTGTATTCACGTGAGGCATAGTATGCCCATGTTAGAAATAGGTTGTTAGCATGTTGTTAGATTTTAGTTAACTGTTAGAGATCTTGTTTGTCTTCTAGCAGTTAGTGGACATCCATAGTTAGCATTTGGTTAACTAGTAGTTAAGTGGTTGGCCATGTTTGGCAGATTGTTGCAACCACTTAACCTACGTGAGATTCCTATGTAATTCTATATATACTTGCATTATGATGAATAATATAGCTTCATACTATTGTTACTACATCATTGGTATCAGTTAGCTTCAGGAGAATTGCAGGAAGGAGGAGAGAGCTACCACTTCATTGCAGATCCTAGGAGGTGTTGTTTGGAGTTGGCTTGAAGTCATCCACAACACAAGTGAAGCTGAGGTGATAGAGGGAGAAATTACCCCTACACCAGGTGTTAAGCATCAGTTGAGGCCAAGTTGTGGCCAAGAGGTGGATATTGCATATCTGCTTAAAGTTTGCCGAGTAGATTGCCAAAAACAGGTTAAATATTTTTTTGAAGCAAAAGTTGGCTTTAAAATTTCATGAAACAAGTTGAGTTCATTGTACCTTGACAAAGAAATTGGGTTATTTTTATGCATGCAAAATATTTTTTTATAAAATATTAATATTTTATTTAAAAAAAAAAACATGCAAGAAGCCTTAGCTACATAGGCCTTGATTTTGGCCTAACTGCCACTTGAGAGGCAGCAGAGCCGGTAGCCACCGAAGACCCGACTCGGCAGCCACCACCGGTGCCACCTCACGACAACCGACCTCCGATGCAACCACCAATCGGTCAGCCACCAGTTGACGCAGCCAACGACAACCGGCGACCAAGGGCGCCACCCCTCTCGATGACCATCAATAGCTAGCCAGTATAGTCGTCCGGCCTTCTTCACACTTTCGACGGCCAAGCACAGCATCGACGACCTATGTAAATCCAATAAAACAGATCATGACGTAAAAAAATTCTACAGACGAGCGTCGTGTGACGGATTTCGACAGTGAGACGACGAGTAAACTCAAGTCCTCTACACGTTCCCGAATTTCGACAAAATTTGGAACTTTTGGCAATTCGCGAGAGTTTCAAAAAAAAATTTGGCTTGTCCCCTGTGACGTTGCACGTCCGCAATAGGCAAATCAACTTCTGGCAGTTTTTGTAAACCCGACTATCAATTTTTATCGACCCGATTTTTTATCTCGACGAGGCAATTTTCTGGCAGACTGTGAATCACACACAAATTTGATGGTTTACAAATTTTGATGATAGAATTCCGGTTACGGGTGGATGGCATAGTTTTTGACGAGGTTATTTGCACGCGATTGACTGCTGTTGTTCTCGGACTTCAACGTTGACCTACCCAGTTGACCGGGGCAAAAAAACAAAACAAATTTTTGGCGCCAAAACCAGCAAAAAGGAGAACAACTTCAAAAGGTGATATCTCCTCCATTATTGGTCCGTTTTTGACCAAATTTTTTGCATTGTGTTGCAAATTTTTAGCAGATTGATAATTTTTGCTCCTAACCAAATTTTGGCATTGTAAAAGGGCTAATTTTTCAGTATTTTAGTGCACTTTGTAATTGCAAAATTGAAGTCTATTTTGTAAAAAGCACTAAAATAGCCTTATTTTTGAGAGCAAAATTTGTAAAATCTAGGCAATTTGGCTGCATAGGAAACTGAAATTGTTCCTAAGCCTAGATTAGTTCTTGCATCCATTTTGTAATCCTCCTAGTCTGGCATATACTAGGCAAAATATGGCTCATGATCTCAGAACAAACATGGAAAACCTCACTGAAGCAATAGACATTTTGGCAGAAAAAGTGAGAGACATTGTTGTGCAGTTCAATCCTGGTGAAATCAAAATCCACCATAATCATGCAAACAAAGCCAAATGTGAGGTTAAAATGTATGATGGATCTAGGGATCCCGATGTCTTATCTCCATGGATTTTGGATATGCAAACTTGGTTTGCTTATGCTGAAATTTCAGAGGATGAAAAAGCCACATTTGCTACACTAAAACTCACGGGTTTAGCAAAAGTTCTCATTGTAGAAAGACAAAGTCATAATGCCACCATGACTTGGAAAGAATTAACTCAAATTCTGAAAAACACCTTCTTTCCACCAAACTACCAATGTGACCTCACTACCAAGTGGTATAGATTGAGGCAAACCTATGGAATATCAGTTTCTGATTTCATATTCCAATTTAATAGGTTGAGGGTATTGCTTGGTGTGAAAGATTCAGAAGATGATTTGATTAATAAATTCACTCGTGGCTTGCAAGATCATATTTTCAGGGAGATAAAATTCAATGTCTTCCTCACCTTAGAACAGGAGGGCTCTTCCAAAGGCGGGAATCAACATCAATAGTAGGTGAAGAACAATTCTCAATCTTCCCCTCATTCTTCTTCTCCTCCTACTTCTCCTAAAGCACATTCTTCTTCCTTTCATGCTAAAGATTCTTCTTCTTCATTGTATTGTGACTTTTGTAAAAAGCATGGACATGTAAAATCCAAATGCTATACTTTTGAGAAGTATAAGAAGAAGAAATCCCTAATTGTACAGCCTACACATGAGGAACCACAAGATGGTCCCATTTTGGCTACAGGGATAGAAGAAGAATATCCTGCTTTAAAGGGTAAACTGAACAAAGTTACCCTAATGTCCAATGTATTTGCTCAAGGGGGGCGTGATCATTTGTTTGTCACTAGAGCCCACTTGATGCATGATTTCTATGTTGATTGTATCATTGATAACGGATCGCAAAAGAACCTCATTGCGAAGTCCGTTGTGGAGAAGTTGAAACTTCCCATCAAACCACATCACCAACCTTATGCACTTGGGTGGAAAGATGTAGACTCCACATCCAACATCACCCATACTTGCACCTTGAATTTTGCTTTTGGTGACAAGTTTGTGGACAAAGTTAGGTGTGATGTCATAGATATGGATTGTTGTGGACTCTTGCTAGGTAAACCCTATCAATTTTATAGGAATGCTATTTATCATGCTAAAAAGAACACCTACACATTGGAGTTGCATGGTAAAAACTACTTGATACAAAGCACTACACCTACTTCCAATTTGATGTTAAGTTGTAGGCAAGTAAGGAAGCCATTGAGTCAAGCACTTATTTTAGCTCCTACTAGCATTTTTCCCACACAAAATGAAGAAAAAGCACCACCTAAGGAACATGCAAAGGAAGAAGTTTCACTCCCACATAATGAACAATCACAAGAGCAAGTGGTTAAGGAACCCACCATTCTCACTCATGAGAAAGATACCATTGATTCCATTGGTATAATTTTGGGTACACCTACAACTATTGAACCACTTGTTCCACAGAAGTTACCTTTGGCTTTGCCCACTCCCATTGCACACATGGAGGAGCAAGCTAAGGTTACTTCCCTTACTGAGCACCGACAGAGCCTTCTAGGCAAGATACCACAGGACTTGTAGGAGACTCCACAGGGAGTGGTGCGAAAGCATCACAATCCTCACTCACCACAGGTTGGAGGTAGAGTATGGGTTCCTTTGGATGAGCGCCGCTTTCCAGAGACACCATTTTAGGACCCTCTTTTGGTACCTGATCCTGTTTTTAGTCCTACAGCAGCAGTGGCACCTGATCGTCAGCTTTCGCTCATTTCAGATAGAGTTTTCGAGATGAAGACTCATCACACGGGACAGGGTTCTTCCACTACTTACCTTGTTGCTCGTCGTGGTCACTTTCCACACATGGCTCGTTGGATTCCTCACCATGAGATGGCCCATGACTTTCCACATTTGTTGAGAGCATTGGGGTCCAATGCTTATATGGTTGGGAGGAGTGTTGAGGATAACTTAGGCTTATCCACTTAAGCCTAAGTTAATTATTATTATATTTATTATTCCTATTTCTTGCACTTTGTATTCACGTGAGGCATAGTATGCCCATGTTAGAAATAGGTTGTTAGCATGTTGTTAGCATGTTGTTAGATGTTAGTTAACTGTTAGAGATCTTGTTTGTCTTCTAGCAGTTAGTGGACATCCATAGTTAGCATTTGGTTAACTAGTAGTTAAGTGGTTGGCCATGTTTGGCAGATTGTTGCAACCACTTAACCTACGTGATATTCCTATGTAATTCTATATATACTTACATTATGATGAATAATATAGCTTCATACTATTGTTACTACATCATGCATAGTGACCAAAATTACCATAGTTGAAACATTTCACTGTTTTCATACCTTTGTGCTTTCTTGAGTCCTTGTTTCTTCTACCATAGTTAGCTTCTTCATCACTACTTGACTCACCACTTGATTTTGGTTTCTTATCTTTTGTCTTATTTGATGCTTTAAAAGTTGCCTCTTTCTTGGAGTTGGGATCCTTTACTATTCTCATCTCATAAGTTGTGAGAATTCCATGTAACTCATCCATAGTCAAATTTTCAATATCTCTCATCTCTTCTATAGCTAAAACCTTTCCATCATACCTCATAGGAAGTGACCTTAGTACTTTCTGAGAAACACTGGAGTCTTAAATTTCGAATCCAAGTCCACGCATGGTATTAACAACTTCATCTACACAAAGTAAGTATGTAGCAATATCCTTCTCATCTTCCATATTTAAATATTCAAACCTTTTCTTGTGGTTTTGTAGCTTTGCCATATTGACCTTTTTATCTCCTTCATATGTTTGCTTCATTTTTTCTCATATCTCTTTTGTTGATTTACAATGCATAACTTTCACAAATTCTGCTTCACATAATCCACTTAAGATTCCATTTGTCAGCCTTGGCATTATTCACATGTAACATCTTACCATATTTATCTGTGGGAGGAGTAGTTGTAGGTATGAACCCATCCTCAATGGATTGTCATGTCTCATATCCTTGTGCCATCAAGTAAGTCTTCATTCTTATGCTCCAAAAAGCATAATTATTTCCATCGAATAATGGTGCCTTATTTGATGAAGATCCATTTTGAGATGTCATATGTGTTCCTGTACTATATTCCTTCAAGTTGTTAGAATTTTTCAAAGGAACCTGGATCTAATACCAATTGAATAACATAGGCTTATACTGAGATGGGGGGTGAACAATATAAGATCAACTTTTACTTTTCTTTCCCAAACAATATTATTAATGGCAATATCAATAGCAGTAATCAAATAAATGCACAAATCATCACACAGAAGAGAGACACAAATTTAGCGTGGTTCACCCAATGTGGGCTACTCCACGAAGAAAATATTTCTTCTAATTTTTCTCAATAAATATCTTGGGAATCAATTCCCTATTACAATGTTTATGGACCTTTGTCCAAAGGAGAAACCAATCTCCTATGCTCTGATTTATGGATCTCTCTCCACAGGAGAACTCTTTTCCTTTTCTCTAGTTTGTGGAACTTGATCCAGAAGAACTATATATCCTCAACTGGTTTGTGGATCTCTCTCCACAAAATAACTTTATCTCCCCAGTTGGTTCATGAATCTCACTCCATAGGAGAACTCTTTCCCCTTGCTCTGGTTTGTGAATCTCTCTCCATAGGAGAACTCTTTCCCCTTGCTATGGTTCATGGATATCTCTCCACAGGATAACTCTTTCCCCTTGCTCTGGTTTGTGGATCTCTCTCCATAGGAGAACTATATCCCCTTGCTCTGGTTCATGGATATATCTCCATAGGAAAAATATATCCCCTTACTCTAGTTCATGGATCTCTCTCCATAGGAGAACTCTTTCCCCTCTGCTCTGACTAGTGATCTTCTAAAAGACTTCAACCCCACTACTCTGGCTTTTGGATCTCTCTCCACAGGAGACCTCTGTACCCACTACCTTGGATGATGGATATCTATCCACTAGAGAATATTGTCCTCTTTGCTTTGTCACCTCCAAATCCTGCTCTCAAATATGTCTCAAATTTACATCAAACACTGTCCCAAGTATATCATAAATCTGCTCTAATTCTGCTCATAAATATGTACCAAATTCGATCTCAAATCTACCCCAAGCCTTAACACAAAGCTTGAACAAATCAACAATCAAACTTGCTCTCAACTCTATCTCAAATATGCACCAAGCCTTAACACAAAGCTTGCTCAAATTTACCCTCAAGCCTTCTCAAAGACTTGCTCAAATCTATCCTCAAGCCTTCTCAAAGACTTGCTCAAATCTATCCTCAAGCCTTCTCAAAGACTTGCTCAAATTTTTCCTCAAGCCTTCTCAAAGACTTGCTCAAATTTGTCCTCAAACCACTCACAAAACCTGCTCAAATATTTCCAAAACTTGCATACAAACACAACTTAAATCTCTTTCAAAAAGCTTTCTTCACACAAACAAATTCTACTTAGAATTCGTTTAACCTCTAGAACATATAGAGGATGATATGCTTTATCAATAACTCAATATGTTTCACACTCACAAATATTGTACTCAATTAACCACTTTCTATCTCTTGCAAAATCCCTTTCAAATCAAAACAAAACAATGTATAACAAAACTGGTTTATTCTTCTTGCAAATTTTCTCTCAAAGATCAATCACACCAATGCCCAATTTCCCTCATAAAATTGATCTCTAACACCTTCACAATTGCTATCAATATCTCTCAAATCAATGTTCAAAAGATTTCACAAAGATGCACTAACTTGTCTTCAACCCTAGCACAAGTAGTAGTTTACAATCAAATGTCTCAAACTCTTTCAACAATGGAAGCACACTTGTTATCAAACTCTAACCCAAGTATTTCCACAATCATTCAACAATGAAGTGCAAATATTAACTCAAATATTTCCAACAATGCTTATCAAACAATCCTTTTCACTCCACCTTATGTTTCAAAACATTCACTTCAACAAAACACTTTAAACAAGGAATAATGTGCCCATACCTCTTAATTGCTCTTATGAGGATATATCTTCAAAAATCTATCTCACAAACAATTGATCTTTCTAATGCCACTTCAAGAGCTAGATATCAAAATACTCTCTTAATACATCCATATGAATTTTCTTCTCAAAATATATTTCACCATACAAAAATTACAATAAAATATCAAACCACTATAACACCTTATTACTCCTATTCTTGCATGACAATACTCAACACAACAAACCAAAAATTACACACATAAATTTCTCATATACACCTTATACCTCCTTCTTATGAAAATAATGCACTTTTAAAAATTTCAATAAGACCAACCAAAATATCACTTCATCTTATGCATCAACAAGGCACTAGCAATCTGAAATTTAATTTCCACTCCTTTAAAATCAATAATTAAACTCAATTTATTATACTTATGACTCCCTAGTAAATTTACCTTAAAACCCTAAAAATTAATTAACCCTTATAACTCCCAAAGTCAAACATCATAGCATACCTTATAAATAAATTTGCCCCAAGCACTGTCGTTGCTACTCGAACCTGCAACCTCGCTGCCCCTCGTGCCCTAGCACAAAGGCAAACACTGCATAGGCTAGCCACCCACACAAGCACAAAGGAGCACGTGCTCCTTCTTCATCGAAACCAACACAAACACCTTCAACCAAAAAAAAGACTCACCGTAATTTGAATGTCGAACCTGTCGCCTACAACGTGCTCTACAGGCCAAGCTTGCCAACTAGCCTATCCACCCACGTTGGATGGAATTGACATTCTCCATCTTTAACTATGAGCTGCCCTCGAAATTTGCAAAAGTCTTTCTCTCTGCCTCCATCGCTTACCGAACGAAATGCAAATTAATTCTCGAGAGTTATTCCAAACTTTTGCTTGCATAACCTTAATCTTTTTATACACTTTGCCCTTTGACTTTGGATGTCGGATCAACTTGGAAAAATTACCTCCATGAAAATTCAAATTTTGGCGCCATCTAAACCTTGTTAAAAATATTATAATAATTTTAAATCTAAGGTAGATTTAAATATTATAATTTTAATTTAACCTTTGGGCCCTTTTAATTTTTAATTATTATAATTATTTAAATCTCCATAGATTTAAATATTATAATTTCTTTTTTTCTTCTTGGACCTTTGCTTTGGATAAAAGTCTTTTCAAACATAAAACCTCGTCCTTTTTATTTTGCAAATGCCATCACGGTAAAACCATTAAACCTTTATTTTCTTTTACATAAATGACAACCAATGTCATTAACTTATGCCATTAATTCTTTGACATCAATGACAACAATATACTCAAAATTTCCAATAACCTTGTTGTTGGAAAGTCAACCATAAAATTGCATCGCCCATCCTCCACCATAATGTATCGACCACCACCTTCCATCATCAATGGACTGCCATATGATAGTCAGTGTGCCATCATTTAATAACGCTAACAATATGAGAAAAAATTTTGGTAGGTGTTGCGACCTCTTACAATCAAGTAGACGAAGTTCCAACATGCATGGACAAAAGTCTACTTGATGGCACTATTAAAGGCCAATGAAATTTGAACAAGTATATTGTCTTTGATTGTGACTTCTTACAAGTTTTATATAGTGGACAACACTATGCATCACTCCTAAATATGTAGTATCAGATATTATAAATGTTAGATTAGACTTGGACTATAGAAGCTTCTTTAGACAACACATAAAGGTAGCACTGAAAGTAGGCAAAGTCTCAAATTGATTAACCTTGTTCTGATACCAATGTTGGGTCGAATAAAAACCACATTTCATTGATCTTGTAGGTATATTTAAATACATCTCTCTTGGAGGTTATAACACTCCAATAACCATAATCATGTTTTAATACATTTAGTGATAACCATAAGCAAAAATAGCCCAATGGTTAAAACCATTCTAACCTTTCGATCTAATATGAGGTGTAATAACATAACTGCTAATAATATAATACCTGCCTAACAAAACCATGGGATATCCCTACTAATTGATGATTGATATCAATTTACTTGTAAAAATACTTCTTTAACCAAATCTATTAAAATCTAAACAATTTGTTTGCCAATTGCTTATTCTTGAAAACTAAAAGTCTCATCTATAGATGGTATATTTTATAATACTTAAAACCTTGAGTTCCATGGGCTAGTTTAATTCCAAGCAAGCTGGATAGGCCATAAACTATTCAATTCGCTTTGTTATATAATTGAATCCCTTTCTCCTATTTGTACATATGCATAGGTTAGAGTGAATTAAGTATCCCATAAATGGCTTTGTCCCATTAAGTTTTTAAAGTGATTGTCGACTTTTTTAGCTCATGCGTACCCCTCTTTCTATTCTATGTTGACAATGGCATTGAAATCATTCTTAATATAATCTACAAAATATTTGTTAAGTTGACTACTTCACTAAGATCTTCCCATTTCTTGTTTGTACTTTGAGGAAGTAGGGTTGTAAACATTCAACAATGATAGGTTGATTCCATGCACAAAAAAGTGAAAGTATTTACATACTGGTTGCAACCTAGCAAATGAATCCTTCCTAACATCTTAGCAAGATTAAAAAAGTAGGTTTCCATATGTCCAAATAGTCAAGACCTTCTTTATACTTTATAGTTTCTAATGCCTAGTAAACATTTCCTTTGCTTCTTCCACCCGAGTCTAGTTTCTTAGAGTATACATGTACCTAATAAACTTGTGAATATCTACCTTTTAAGCAATTATAAATTTTTAAAGAACATTCAATCCCCTAATATTATATATAATGACCTTCACAATAAGACTATAGCCTTTTTCTGATTGTACTCCCTTCCTTTGACAAGATCAATTAGACTCATACAACTTCCTCCTTTCATGGTTACTTGTGATTTTACTTGAAACCTCTTTAAAACCCTTGATCCTTTGTGTCTTTTATATCTACATTTGTCAAATGAAAATTTTGTATTGATTTGCACAAAGGAGTTAACCAATATCATTATGATATCTTTTTCATTTTTTTTACTTTCCTCTTATATATCCATTTATACGTCCTCTTTCATTGTTATTTATTATGTTAACTTTAAATTTTGGTTCCAATCAAATTATATATATTACCTCTTCCAAAGAGAAACAATTGTATAATTTTTTAAATAAATCTTACACATTCATTTTATAATAATATTTTAAAGTTCCAAATGATTTATTTTCCTCGTTGCTTTTTTAGATTAGTTTACTGATGGTGCTCTCCTAATCAATTTATATAAATTTCCTTAAAATCTACTTCTTCAAACGTTAAAATATATTTTTCTCTCTTTATTATTATTTTATATATAAATAATTTTAAACATTATTCTAAATATACTTTAATAATTTAAATTAATTCCATTAAACTTCATTTTATACAAATTTCATGAACTATACATCACTAACTAATTATCTTTCGTTAAAAAAATGAGGATTTGTCTCATTTAATAAAAGTCAATTACCAAGGTTTCAGAAGTTTGGAGGTGCCTGAGAGGAGATATGAGGAATCAAATTGGGGTTTCATAAGCTAGGTCAGAGGTTTGTTAATAGTACGGATCATGGCCAAGAATGGGGGACATAGGTACTTTGATACCAAATCCTCCAAATGAAGGAATATCATTCTGGGATAAGCTATGTAGAACCCAAGATAACTTCAACAACTATAAAATACAAGCAAAGAAAATCATAAACACCGCGGGGAAGCAACAAAAGGAGGATTCTCTGCTTGGAAGGGTGAACAGATGTCTACAACAAGCAAAAGGAATACCAGTATTGAAAATAGTTTAGGACTGGATAG